>CADDXX010000011.1:4207919-4252904 GCA_902810485.1 Alauda arvensis | reverse complement strand
AAAAGACACAAAAGAAAGGAGTAGCAAAAAATATTTAGAAGCAGAAAAGCACTAAGATACTAGTATAATTGCTATATTATCAGGTTCTGTGTGTCCAATTCACATTCTGAATAAGTCTGCAGTTTCCATTTGGTAATACAGTTATACCTTGATAAAATCACATAATAGATCACACCATAACTTTTAGCAATCAATTTTTTTTTCTTAATAATTTGATAAATGTAGCTGTCAAGTGGGATAAAGATCACAATTTTATTTGGGATTAACTATTTGAACTTTCAGAATTCCATTCATGAATATTGCAACTGTTACAACTGATAGGATCACAATTTTGTCCCTTGTTGATGATGCAATCATGCTGCAGGTTGCTGGTACAGCCCTGTTTCTCAAAAGCTAAAGAAACTGAAAGAGAAATGTGTGGAAAGTACAGCCTTTTGAAAAGTGCACTTAAAAGTTTGCAAAAATACTTTTCAAACATATATAAAAGATGAGACAATAACACACTAAGGGAACTGCCAGGGAAAAGAGCAGAATTTTATATGGATTCTTCAAACATATTAAACAAATAAATAAACGTATGTTACAAAATATTTTATCAAGGATTTAATGATATACCAGAAACAAACAATTTAAGTTGGTGTATTTCCACTTCAGGCTCAAAGAGAGTAAGAATTTAGCACTGATGATGGGAATGTTGCCTCTCTGAGAAAGAACACTTTGAGGGACTTCGCTGTCTCCTCAGCTATTCTACTGCYATCACAACACCCAAACATTTTAGATTCACAAACACAGCCCTTACCATGAGGCTGTAGATTAACACTGTTTGAAGATTTAAGAGCAGAAAGGACTATTAGGTAATAGTCTGACTTCTGGTATATCAAAGCACCTTTACGCTTTGCAGTGAACTCAGCAACCTTGGGCCCTCCTAAAACCTATTTTCCAGAAAGACATCCAGTCTTCTCAAGGCTCAAAGGAACAGAAAAAGAATAATTTCTTTTGCTAGTTGCTGCCAGAGCTCAATTGACCTCATATTTAAGTGTTTGCACCTTGTTTCTCATTTCAATTTGTCTGACTACGCTTTCAGTAACTGATTTTTCTTAGGCTTTTCTCAGCTAGACTAAGAGAAGCTCACGTCTGATATTTTCTCCCTGTGAAGCAACTCATACACTATAATCAAGTACCTATCTATCATTTGGTCATGAATTATGTAACTCTTCATGAACACTAAGCGTTCAATCACCACGGAGGCAGCCAACTGCCAAAACACAATCGTCACGATCTTTGTTCTGTGAATGCCCAACCCCAGAGGCACCTATAATTTTCACAGAGGCACAGGCACACAAAGCTGTACTTCCAAGCATTCCCCAAAACATGTCTGGGCAGAACAGGGAAGCAGCTCACACTTTTAGTTCTGTCAGGATCCACAGGAGTAAGTGATCCTCCACTCCTACTCATGGGGCTATGGGTGGTAGGCTCTCTCACCACACGCTGGAAAATTTCAGCGCTTTGCAAGCATAGTATCACAGTCACAGAAAAAAAACCAAAAAAAGCCTTACCAAAGAGTACAATGAATTGAGCTGGCTCCACTGATTTCTTTTTATTTTTTTTAAAGCGACTCCAAGAAGTATTTGGCATGACTGCTAATTCTAAATTGAACATCACCAAATTTTCTGTTCAATGCCTTCAGCAGTTCCCTAATCACAGAGTTGACTGTCGTGAAGCCATTTTCCAGCAAGAGCTTTGTGGCTCAAACTATGTAAGCATTGCACCTATTCTACACATGAGGACACCTGTACAAAAAGCAGGACCATTATATCTTTTGCTCAGTGATAAACCTGGTTATTCTGACTTCTAGGGTTGCATTCATTCTTGGAAATMATTTCCACTTTTTAAAGTGTAGCACAGAAATAATGAAATGGAAAAAACTCRTCAGTATCACTGTATAACTTTCAGTATTATCACAAAACCAATAATGAGCAAACTGCTTCCCCTCTCTCTGAAGACCTTTTTGCTTATGACCAGTTTAGTATCCACAGAAGGCTACTATGGCACGCTGTGAGATGCCACAAACTCTGCAGCTATTGGAATAATGGATATGTTCAGGCATAGATATTACACTGTTTGGGCATAAATAATGTATCATAATAGTATCACAATATTTGTAAGACAAGAGATGCTAAATGATGAACATTTAGTTCAAACTGAAATTATCCCTACCAAGTAATGCTGCTCCAAAGCAGACAAAGCACCAAGAAAGAAAACTGGAATACTGATCCCTTGCAAGATCTTCCACAGGTTACGAGCCCTTCTCCTGTTCCACTTGATGAAGTATTCAGGTTCAGTTCAACTCAGTATTGCAATGTAGCATCAGTTAGAAAAAAACACATTCAAGAATTTTGGAAATGCAATGTACACAATAATCGGAAGATTTCTTCAGCTTGCTCTGAGACTCACAATTCAGACAAGCCCATAGYAAGAAACTTTTTTTCTTAAAATAAAATAATCTCATTTTTAGAAAAATCACTAACATTATAGCAATCAACATGATATGACAAATCACTCATCTATAGCATTCATTTACCATTTGTAATGACATACATTCAGATTTGCACATGGATAACAAAAATGTACATAAACAGCTTCCACTAGAACCAAATTTCTATCACTTAAACATGACCTGTAGGATTCCCAAGCTTGCCAGTAAGGCCAATTCTGTTCTTAGAACAACTATAAGATCTATCAGTATCTTAAATGTAGTTTTAAAAAGAAAATAAATTCATATTGTGGATAATGGATAACAGTCTCTGGATTCCTGGCTTTTTTACCAACAAAATTTCAATTTCAACACAGACCTTGAGAAAATGGGTCAGAGAATATCAAGAAATTGGCACTAAGCTCCTATAGAACAACACAGAGACATTTTAAAAAACAGATCTGATGATTCTTTTAAAAAATAACGTTAAATACATAAACTGGTATTTGAAGTGTGGCCTAGCAAATTCAATTCACAGTTTTATGTTCACTGCATTTATCTTTGTTGGCTTGTGTCCATTAAAGGCCTGCTGTTTAAATGTAGTAAATTTTAAAAGTTAAAGACAAAGGAATAATCCAGATTGTTTTAAAATATGTAAGACTTGTAAGGAATACAGTTGTATTGTTAAATAACTCCCTCTTTGACAGARGGAACCTATAGCAAGAAGAGGAAAGAAAGTCTGATGACTTGSTTTTCTGGCATTACTACATACCAATTTAGAACAGAAGTGCTATCACCTTGCAATTACAGTAACATTCTCACAAATGTAAAAGCCAACTTCTTTTGCCTTCCATCTTCCCAGCCTCTCCCTTAGGAATGCAGCTTCATCAAGCTCCTTACTACCATTGACCCCATAAAGCAGTATAGTAGCTGCCAAAGCTAAATAGGAACAAATATTAGAGCATTACATTATTGTAGCAGGGCATCTCACCACCCACAAGAGCTTATCTGTTGCTTGTTAAGCAGCCAGATAACTCAAACAGGACAAGCTGTCTTAACGTGAGTTATTTTGGCACCATGGGGTTAATATCTCCCAACTGCCAATAAATGTCTTACTGATGGAAGTGAGATCTGGAAAGATAAGCGGGATTTTTGACAGACAGACATACACTTTACAACTATAAGAGCAACACCAAACTTCCAGACAGCAGAAATCCTCTATATGTTTCCCTGCAAATGTGTGGAGTTTCTGCCGTGAGTAGAGATGCCTGCTTTGCTGGGTAYTCCCCAGGGATTAAGTGAAGGAATGTGAAAATTATCATGGTTTCAGTGATAAGTTAAATTTGACTCCTAATCAATACTATTTCTTTTCCTAGCTCTAATACAGGTRCCTTGATATTGTGCATTTTTATGTTATGCTGTAATCTACTAGTAGTTTAGTTTTATACTGTGTAGTAAGTGACTCTGAATAAGATCTTTCATCTGCTATCTCTTGTCTGTTTAATAAATAATTGATTTTATAAATAGATCTGACTTGCCATCAATAGAACTTGCAGGCCAAGTGATWCCTTGAACTTAAACTGTTGCCAAAATCTGAGGCTAAGGCTTATCTAAAGCTTCCACTCTTTCTGTAACAAAGAGCATTAAATTTAAATTAGAAATCTAACTGTCAATCTTAATTTCACAGATGAAAAACAGACTTGATTTTTAGTCCCATCCTAAAGGTACCCCACAGCTCTACTCTCAATGCGCTGTGGTGAAGAAGCTTCTGCCTGTCCTGCGAAGTGGCTGGAATTGGTGTCTGTCTCTTTGCCAGTGAGAGACTTATTCTGTTTCTATCTGCTCAAAGAAGCAAAAGGGCTGGCTTTCCTGTTACAAAGCAATATTAGAACATAAAAGACAGACAAATATGTTTAAGTTAAAAAAAAAGAAAAAGAATCAATTTTGTATGACACTTTCATACTCCTATCATCCTAAGGGGTTCTCTGTCGTRTTGTAGATTCTCTGTGGGTGCAGCCAATGACCAATAAGTCATCAGTAACTGTGAACCAGACACGRAACAAATCTTATTTTTATAAGGGATGTTAGCCAGGGCACAGGAGTTGTCCTTCATTCCTCTAAAAATCTTCTCTAAAACCTTTAACTCTCAGATGTCCAGCAGTCAGAAATGTATTGCAAAGAAGAAACTTCCCTTAATTTAACAATGGTATGACTACACAAATATCACCCAGGTTCCTCTTTAWTAGCGTTTCTTTTTTAAAGGAAAATACTGTATCATCCTTTTAGAAATGGGATTATGCAAACAATGTTTCAAGACTTTCCTTGTATACCAGTTCTAGGCAAGCCTGGCAATCATTAGGTGAGAATCTGTTCTTGCTAGTCCTAATATATTTGCACAGTACCCTGTTTAGTGCAAGGGAAATTATTTCTACAGTAGGAGAGCGAATGTATAGAAAAGAAATATCATCAGGCTACAACACACTGATGGCTGTTTTTCTGTGTTACCAAGACAAAATAGCTGAACAGTTTTAACCACAGCATGCTRCAATGAACAATTAATTTACCCAGATACAGTCTTAAACTAATAACAGGAAAATGTACATAAAATGTTTGTAATTTTGGAATGTTAGTGATTCTATCRCTGCTACAGCTCTCTGTTATATCTATCTGTCTATTGAAAGCATTTGATTTTTTCATATTAAGTGGGATTACCGTAGTAAAAATACAACAGTRTCTGGATTTAAGCTCTGAGTTGAATATTCATTTGCTTTAGTGAGAACTATGGTGAAATGCGATCAGTTTTCTGACCTATTTTGAAATTGGGATTCTGCCAACTGGCATTTTGTTTGCACATCCAGATATTATCCACCATATGCTGACATGACATGATGATTGGTTCCAAAATGAAGTGGAATACTTGGCAAATAGAAATATATGGTACAAATAATACACTGCCTCTAGTCAAGAAAGCAAGCAGTCATTTTGAGAAGACTGAGAGGTTTTAAAATAACTACAGTGCACACACTGCACAAAGCTGCATTAGAACCCTCCAGGTTTTGCTTTTTTACAGGTATGAGGGTGTCAAAGACTATGAAATTAATTCCTTACACAAGATTCAAATCTGACACAGGAGTACTAATAGTAGTAATTCAATGGAAGATTAATTTGCATCTCAGGGAGACTTTGGCCCACATAGCTTCTTCCTCCTCTGGATTCCCCAGCTCTTTCTTCTCACCATCTGTTTGTTCTTTTTTTTCCATTCCTCTGACTTGTCTTTCCACCCAGTGATGTCTAAGTTATCTCACTCTCCTGCATTAGGATCACATTTCATTCAAGCTCCAAAATCATTTTGTGTTATTTCTCCTAACCTCCTACCACTGAACCCTTTATTTTTCTCCTAATTTGATGCTTCCAATAATCTTCTGCCTTCCACTCTGAAATGTAGAATCTATTAAAAAATATCATCAAAACCAAATAAAAACCAAAAAAACTTGTTCCTAAACAGAAAACACCCCATCTCTTTTCGTTTAATTTCTGTTTCCAAAGCAATACTTTTGTATTGCATTCCTCCAGTGACTTCCATGTGTGTGCTCTCTAACACAAAGCCTGGAAACATACATCTAAGTTGTTGGTTGAGCTCTGCTGTTCTGTCTTTTAAYGAGGAATAGTTTATTTTTTTGTAATGAAATCTAAGAATTTTTAAAGCAGTGCATTAAWTTGCCGTTGTATTTCCTATGAAATTTTGTGTTTCTATTTTTGGGGGAATAGCATAGGTAGAGGGACTTAATAAAAATGTTTAAAAATGTTTCTCCCTAAGCGTTCAGTTAGATTTCAAAATGAGGAATTTAAATAGCACTTCTGATGTTTGTTTGTTGAACTGCAAGATTTGCTTGTGTAACAATAAATTTCAGTGCTTAATGCATAATCTTCAACCCTGGAAAACTTCAAGAGGATTAAGCCCATTTTAAAGCCATGTTCTTCTTCAGAATAAGTAACTTCTTGTTTTGGTATTACAATAATTTAAGCACGTGCACTTAGAAAAGAATTTGTAAGCAAAGGGAGGAATGACTTACCAGCATGCAAGTAYGCCAGATCAGGATTTTCAATGTCTGGGTGTAGTTCTTTCAAGTGGTTACGAAACTCCACAGGGATATTTGTTCCATAGTCACACCTAGGACAGTTATACATTTTTACTCCTTCATGCTTTCCYGTGTGCAAGATGTGTTTACGGATATTTTCTGCACAGTTAGATCTAAAAAGCAACGRAAAAAAGAAAAAAAAAGATAGATTAATTTATTTTCTACCAGTGGTTCAAATAAAACCTAGTGTTACAACAGAAAATCAGTAGTCAACACTCATTTTTCATTATCTGAAGATTTTTTTGCATCCTCTTAGGTTTTGCATAAATGTTGTCCTTTGCATGAAGGCTCCCAAAGCTGTTTCAGGTTAACTGGACATTACATCTGAACAAGAATGATTAATTTGTTATATTTACGGAATTTCTATTTTTCTCATAGTAGTCAGTGATGGACAGAAATTAGGCAAAAGTAATTATTTAGCAAAACTGAAATTCACAAATGCTGTAATATTCCCAATGGAGCCCACATGAACATTTCCTATATAGTTCCTAAATYCAACAGGAGTTGCTGTGAATTATTTTTGCAAGTGTGTTCCAGCAACTTTCATCTCACTGTGTGAATGAAAGAGAATTGAGTTGTTCAAGTTTACATCTTTTTGGAAATCTACACGGATTCTGGTTTACATCTTAAATACAGCTTTTGTGAAAGTAGTGGAGTTTTCATGCATAAAAGTCAGATTACATATACAATTMGTTTAATACATTTCAAAGCAATATTTATAACCTTATTTCTGAAAAAAGTACTAAGAAAAGATTTCACATTTCTCTTATTCACAGAGAGATCCATATCGCAGTGATTTTCAATTTCTAGTCTTTAAAAATTTCCAGTCTCATTATAAAATTATTCTGCATTAGAAATTCCCACTCATTCAAACTTTGTGATGAATCCTACAAAAAATACACTGCTGCTTCACTGATTTCAATCAGAAATGGACAGTGTATTTATTCTTGACTCAAAAGAACAGAATTGTTCATGAATACTATTGCTTTGGGGTTTTGTTTATTTTGTAGACTTTTTTACTAGAACAGTAATTTTTTACTAAGAACAGTAACTCAGCCTAGCTGAAAAAAGTACAAACTTTTTCAGCTTAGCTCTCATACTATGTTAAGGAAAGATATAAAACCTGTGTAAAGGACACAAATCCATAACACTTCACAAATACTCAAGAATATTTTGGGCAACTGGTTATATACCCTTCACTAATAGAAATTCCACAGTAACAGRCACTTAAAAAAAGGACCCCCAAAATAAACTGGAAGTAGCAGCTTGAAGTTCTGCTGGAATGCTTGTCTCTCCCTCGGAAATGGTCATAGCAAAGTTGGTATCTGCCTTACGGAGCTGCCAAAGCTCACCCTCTGTCATGTCCATCTGCTATATACTGGTATAATGGTCAGATGCCTGAGAATGTCAGAGAAGACAGTWATCACTGAGAAATATAGAAAATATTGGTCCTCAGCATCTTTCAGGATTCAGCCCTAAARAAGTTACAATGCTCATAATAGTTGTTAAAATGAAGTATGTATTTTACAAAAAAAGAAAAAAAGGTAGTGTATACTGCAATGAAAGCAGGAGACAACCTGGTAACCTTCTATCATGGGTTATACTTTAAAGGGCAGTAGATTAAAGCATAGCACACAAATCTGAAATAAAATATCTGTGTTCTTTCAGCTTAGCTCTYATACTATGTTAAGGAAAGATATRAAACTTCTTACTTTGAAATAKTTTCTGTGAAATATATAAAGGATCTGTAGAAACCTATGTAAGAGCTGTGAAGAAAGCCCAGCCTGTTCAAGCCATAAAAGGCCAGTTCTATCTCCTTTGATTTGGAATTTGCTTCAGTCACTTTAAACAGAACAATCCTGAAGCCTCATTTATTCAGTCATCAGKAAAAATCTGTCGCTAAGCACACCAACATACAGATATAAAAAATTTAAACCCATATTTTTCTATGTGACAAGGCCAGGAAGGCTTAATCAGAAATGAGGAATATGAGATCACAAGGCATTACAAATGGCCCCTCATATTAGGTTGCAAARCAGCAATTGCCATCATAAGGTAAACCATGATGGTAACAACTGGCAAATCCAAGCACTTTTGAAGCCAAGTGACACCTTTAAATATGACAGGACAAAAGTGTACTGCATATAAAATGTTTTTTAATTATTCAGTGTGCTTTGAATGTGTGTTTTATTATGAGTCTTCCCCCACATACTGTACAAGTATGTTATTATATGCCTGACACAAAACACCCCCACTAACACATTGTGTGTGTAGTTACATCACTTCATATCATATGAGTAACACAGAGGTCTGTGATTTTAAACAGCACTGTATTTTTATTAAATCTATCTCATGACAAGAATAGAACTAAAACATTATAATGTGGCAATAGTGATGATAGCTAAGCTTTTGACAGGCCTTGTATTATAAGATTCACTTCCAGGTGTTTATAAACCTTGAAATACAGATTTCCTTTGTTCTGAAATTTGGAAACTAGAGCCCAGCCCAATAAATATCGTTTGAGGAAAGCCTTTCTGGTTTTTGAGTTGCAATCTGAATTACAGCCATAAACAAATAAATGTACATTTTAGGATACTAGCCTGTATTTCAGAAAAGCTACAGTAGAGGTTTCAAAGTTAAATTACCCTTACCATTGCTTCCTGTAAGTATGCTTTCACCTTCATGATCCATTTTAAAATCAAACATATATTTCTGTCAATTTGTCCATGCTCTGAAGTAACAGARAGGGAACTCATTAGAGAGACCCAATTAGTCTAAAGCTACAGTCAATGAGTTTATATTCAATTCTGACGTAGAGAAACACAATAAAAATTTTCTTTTTATTTCATGTCTTGCAGTAAGTCTTCTTATTMGATGTGAAGAAAGATTTGAGACTTCATGCAAACCCCACAAAAACCCTGTTAAAGGGAAGAGAGAGGCCTGTATGGATTTTTCAGCATCTTGTCTGTGCTATAGATAGTGAAAGAGGAGATGGAACACGTTGCTAAGGTACTCTGCAGATGAACAGGAAATATGAGGAGCTGAAAAGCTCAGTCCATACTTCCCATGCAACAAACCTGCATGACCTCCTCTRTGAAAGACTGATAAACTGGGAAGGGCATAGGCCTACTTTCCACATCCAGGAGAGCTCCCACATTTCTGTAAAGGATAACACTTTGAAATAAGGGAGACAGATGGTAAGATTCTCTTGAGAAAGGCAGCTACTGCTYAAGATGAACAAAGAACCTCTTCTGGAAAAAGACAATAAAGGGCATTTGTCTCTAATGCTCATTACACTACGATGCATTCCCATTGCTCTTCTAGCTGCACATTCCAAGTTGCCATTACAAGTCCATTTCTACCAACCAGGTACCTTTTTCTGCTTTCAATAAATTAAAGGTTGCTGCATATTCAAGTATCATAAACTGGAAATGAATTGTCCATTGCAAAATGGTATTTTAGTCACAGAATCACAGCATGCTTAAGGTTCAAAAGGACCTCTTGAGACTCTCTCGTCCATCCCTACTGCTCAGGAAAGATGAGCCACGGCCAGTTGCCCAGGACTATTTTTAGGCAGCTTGTGAGTACCTCCAAAGAGATCTCCCACCCTCCTTGAGCTGCCTGTGGCAGTGCAATGGAATTGTGTTTCCCCATGTTCAGAGGAAACCTCCTATCTTCCTGTTTGTACCAACTGCCTCTTGTTCTGACTCTGGGCACCACTGAAAAAGAGCTTGGCTTCCTCTTTTTTAGAGCCTCCCTTCAGATATGTGTGCATACTGATGACATCCCCTGAGTCTTTTTTTAATGCTGACCAGTCCCAGCTCTCTGTCTCTCCTTATTTGGGATGCTCCAATTACAATTTATTCCAGTTTTCAGTGGTCATTGAGCTTGCACAGGAATCATCCTGTGACAAGGAAGCCCGATGCCCCATTCCACAGCCATCTGCACCCTTGCCTCTTAGCACCATTGATCCAGTTTGCTGGGAGAGTGAAATAAAGTGGAAGGTTAGGAGCTGTATAAAATGGCCAGACATTTTCTCAACATGAAAAGCTGTTGCTTCTGTTTACTTCAACTTCATTTTCCTATCCCTATATCTATATATTTCAGTTMTTCTACAAAAAATAACTCCAAACCMTTGGCATTGTGTTAAAAACAAGARACAGAGTGCCCAGTGGGAAAATYATGCTTCTAGTGGATGGGACAGAAGTCCTCATAACTGCCTTGACCCAAAAAGTACAGTTGTTCCTTTAGCCTCTAAAAGGTAGTATAACTGCCCCTATGAAGACATCTTCTCAGTTCATTGGCAAGCTGTAATGTGCAAAGGATGGATTCCTCAGCAAAACTAGGCCTCCCCCAGTGTAAACAGGTGTTCAGGGGTCTGGGATGGCAGAGCAGAGACATGCACTTTGCAGGTGGCAGAGATGGGAGTTCAAAGTCAGCAGCAGGGAAACATGGGTGSAACAATGAGTCTTGGAGCAAATCTGTGCTGAGGGGGAAACGGTCAGCCTGAAGGTCCCCTCTCTAAGTGCTGTCTGCAGTTACTATTTCCCCATCATCTYTTCCTTCTTTCCAGTCTTGCAGAGCTCAGCCAGTCTCAGCAGCAAGCAGYACAAGCTGTGTGAGGGCAGGGATTTGGGCATCCCTTCTCCATGCAGAGGGACTTATCCCCAGCTTCATGGCTGGATGAAGCAGGTTGTGCTCTGCACTCCCCAGCCAGCAGCCCTGCTTCAAGGGCTCTGYAAACAGCCAAGTTCAGTAGTTAACTGCAGACCTGTGGCTGCCCAGTACCAAGCTATTTGCTGTCCTTGTCTTTTATGTGGTGTTTTGGACAAAAATCATGAAATAAGAGAAATTCACAAAATATCTGTCAATTCTAAATTTGCCCATGCAGAATAGGAATGTTTCTATATTTTTAAGTGTTTTCTACATGCAAATACATTAGCATTGTATTAAACAGCTAAATGAAATATTGCAGGAAGTAATCAATTTTTATTTTTTTTTCCTATTTACTAATAAGAAACTAAAATTAGAACACTCTTCCATTATGCAGTGCCTGACATTTTCAGAAAGATACTTACTACAAGACATGGAAATGGAAGGTTTCAGAGGTGCAAATGAGGCAAAATGTTAATTATCTAGTCCACTAAGTTTTAAAAAATTTAGCACCTTGTAGGACTCTTATTTGTACAAAATAAACCCTTWTCAAAAGGTCTGCTCCAGTACATTAGGTATAAACACCCTCTTTCTGCAGAGAAATGCATATAACGTAAAGGACTTAAGGCAGCTCCACTGACATCACTATTTACGACATTAAAAACAAATAGAGTGATACAACTGATTGAAAAGATTTCTGTTTTCCCCATTTGTCAGCATGAATCAAGTTCACTSTCAYATAGACAGCATTCTGAAGGTTTTCTGCACCCTTTATACTCTGCTATGCAACCTGCAACTACAGAGAAATTGCAGCATTTTGATTGAAAAATAGCAAAGTCTCCAGATACTTTCTTACAGAAATAAAAACAATTATGAYGAAAGCAAACTTCTGAATGAAGCAATATCCACTATTGTAGATTCTTAACCTCAGTTATTCACCAAACGTTTGCAGGTATTTCTGTCACAGAAAATGCCMCACAACTAGAAAAACTGTCTTTATATCAAAATTGCAATAATGTAATTAYACTAGAAGAGGAGACCTAAAATAGATTTTAGAAACACAGAGTCATATGGCACATTTAGCCTGACCTCATTGATAGCACAGTTCATAAACATTTTCCCAGTAATTCTTTTCTCAAACCATAATCCTTTTGGTACTAAAACATGGTTTCTGATGGAGAGCAACAGGCAGCTCTTTGAAATCACAGGCAAATTACTCTTCAGTTGATCACTCTCCCTTTTACAAAGTGTTGTATTTCTTATCCCCTTGCATCACCAAAAGCTCCTGGACACTCCAATAAATGCTGGGACTTTTCAGGTTGTTTTCAGCATTACTGCTTTCTAAAATACAACCCTTCTAGCCTGCCTTTGTTTCTTGCTGTCATTAAACTGTATGAAAACTAGCATCCAGTAGGGTGATGGTAAAATACCTAATGGGCAATATTTTCTTGACAGGAAAGAAACAAATACCTCAATCTGTGGTAATTACATTACACAAACAGGCTTATTCAATCAAAGTCTCCACAATAACAGCCACTCTGCCCAACTTGTACTCAGTGAAAACCCAAAAAAACCAACCAGCCAACCAACCAACCAACCAACCAACCAACCAACCAACCAACCAACCAACCAACAATTCTTCCCTGCATAGTCAAGATTTAGCTCTATCTATGGTTTTAAAATAAAATAAACTGATTGCCAGTTAGTGCAAACTAGCTACATAATACATAATCTGCACATACCACTGGCAATTCAGACTGCAAGTTTAAAATTTAAGTTTAAAAGCTTACCGCTTCAGTGCTACAAGTCAATACAGYATTGCACAAGAAATAATTAAAAACCAGCAAAATATCAGAGCCAAAAATGCAGTAATKTGTTGAAACTAATATTACAAAATTGCAATAATTTTCAGATATTAGCACACACACATAACAYRCATATTTATGTACACATGTACAAGAATGTAATACRTTTTCTYAGCCTTCTCACTACTAACATGCACCTGGGTTACTTTTTYCTCGGTCTTTGCCTTTAAAAGCAAAAGTTCTACCTTTTTATTTAGGTCTTAAGTGAGTGGGAGAAGAATCACATGACACAAGTGCCAACACTCTGCCACCAACTTCARTTCTCAAGTGCCTTACGATACTGTTGCTGGAATTAGCAGCACACGGCTCCRTGGGAACTCAGGAGGGCGACTCCAATGTACCCAGAGCCAGCTCAGCTCTGGCAGTGTCACTGCTGCCAAACACTTCCCTGTTCTGTTCYTAAAGACCTCTGGTGGACAGAGGCAATGAGCTGCTGGGTACAAGCAATGCCCTTGCCACCATAGCTGCTTCTGCAGYGAGCATTTGCTCACAGCTATTCAACTCTACCAAGAAAAGGTGACTGACATACACACCACAGTGCCATAAAAACACATGCCCAGCAACCTGATAGCCACATGTATTGCCACACACATTTTCATGTACTGCCATGTATTGCYACTCAGAAAATATGAAGTAGCCCATAAAAGAGAGTACACTACAGTTACATGCTTTAATGAGATTTTATAATACAGTCAGTTTCACAAAGAAAATAATAAAAATGTACTTGGGATTTATTCTGATAGTATTATACAAACACCCAGGGATAATCATTGTAATGTTTTCTGCTTTTCTACATTTTTAGCTTTGTGTTTTTTTCTGTAATGATCTATTTGTTATGACATACAGTATGTGTGACAGATGTCCAATGCTGGCTGCTAAAAAGTAGCAGAGCCCTGTAGGGAAGCAGCAAAAACTTGTGCGTCAGCACGGAACATGATGGAAGATTGATAATTACTGCTTGTGTCTGAGCTCCATTCAGCAGACTAGCATGTCCAAATTGTAATTTGGCCATGGATCCACCATTCTATTTACAATGTATTGGAATGAAAATTCCCAGTCTCAAGTAATTGATCATTATGATAGCCAAAGTAAGTGCTTTTAAAGGCAAATTCAGGGTAATTGGAAATTCTGAAGGGAAATAAGAAGTGATGTACTCTAGTCTTGTTTACCTCTGAGGAATCTGTAAAGCCAGTTACAATCCTGCACAGAGAATGAAAACCAAAGTATAGACCCAGTGYTGGCATCTAGATCCACTTGTGAATTTTCAGAGTATTTTTGTAAAAAACCCGCAAACAACATACTCCACAATTTAAAGAAAACATGATTTTTCCAGGGAAAACCCCCATTTGTGAATCCTTGGAACTACAGCATCCTGCCTTAAATGCTTCAATTAATTCTATTTTCTTCAAGAAAAGAGAGAAAGAAATAAAGAAGATGCTTTTAGATAGAAACCTGCAAATTATGTCCGAACTGCTAGACTTGGAAGGAATGGAAAGGGTACAGAAGRGTGGAAAGGGTACAGAAAGTAATGGAAATGTGCCTCAGCTCTCCACCTGTGCTATGGTCCTCACTGTCTCCATAGGTGCTGTGCAGAGCTGGGCTGCTCAGCCTGTGAGTCTGCCCCAGCAGCTCTTCAGAGAGAGGCTCAGTGTCTCCTTTTCCTGACTAGAGAAGAAAAAAAAGCAACACAAACAAGGGGAAAAAAACCCAAAAAAACCCAAACGAAATAAAAAACAACAACTAAACAATTTTTCATAAGACTGATCTGCTTCTGAAAAMTCTCTGTATGTAACATGTGCTAGAACTCCTGGCTCTCATTGCTGCAGGCAGAGTGGTCTCTGTGATGGCCCAGCTCAAGGGCCTGTGTGCCTGCAGCATGAGGGATGCAGGGGTCTGCTGYGCACAGTGCACTGCTGCACTGTGTCAGCCAAGGTTTAAGTGGCAGAAATAGCAGGTGGAGTTCATCTATTTCACAGTAACTGAGAATAATCACTCCATTGTTCATGGGCTTCCTCCCTCCCCCTTTCCTTTCTTCTTAGAGCAGATGGCATAAAAGAGAAGTTGGTCTGAGAAACAGCATCTCTGCAGTGGTGTGAGGATGGAGACYGGGCTTCAGGTATCACAGGCCCTGATTTAACAAGGTGCTTACGCATTGTGCGGCTTAAGTACAAGCAGCCCCCATTGACTTAAAAGAATGACTCACAAGGTTAAATTTATGTACATGATCAAATACCTTGCTGAAATGAGGCCATGGAAAACATCCATTTTTTAAAAAAGCTGGGATGRATTTAATTGAAGACACGCATTCCCTTTCAACATCAATTCTTTTCCCTATTGTACTTCTTTTAATGACCACATAAAGTAACGGAACTATTCYGTGGAGTCTGTTTGTATATCCTCAGGAACACATAAAGTATTTTCACAGATACAGAAGTGCAGATGGAGCCTAGCAAAGRGTGTGGACTCTAGCGGCTGCACAAGATGAAACTGGACTCCTAATGTTGCTGGAGTCAGAAATGATGGCAACAGACCCTAAAGGCTGCCTGTCAATCTCAGATGCAGATGGTACTTCGTCCAACTGGCCTTCGTGTCAGTTCCTTCAGCCATTTTAGTGACAACACGGTTCCCTAGAGGGCAGATCCTGTTGCTTTGCAGCCTGGATTCATACCCAGGGCACTGTGGTCTGTAYGATCTCTGCTCAAAGTAGGTTTTTTTAATGCTAATACAGTGCCTCTTCTTGCCCTATCCCAGCCCCAACCCCCCATGCAAAAAGAGATGGTCATTTTCTTCCTCATTTCAAATGTTCCAATTTATCAAAGGAATCAGCAATAATTGTCTGAAAGATTCACTTTTGTTATGCATGCCAAAACTATATATAAAATCCCTGCTAATAAAATTTGCAGACAACACTGTAATTGGCAGCATGATTAATAACAATGACACTGCCATCTCACAGAGCAGTCGCAGAAGCCAGGCGTGTTCAATCACAACATGTACACACACAATTACATGTTAGCTTTCCCACCTCTGCACAATGCATGCAAGTAACTTCGACAATGCTGTGAAAAGCTGTGAAAAGCTGAAAATGATTTAGGGATTAGTGGACCATCAGTTTAATGTGAAATTCTAGTGTGATGCTGTAAGCAGAAAGGACCCATGCTATATTTAGCTAAATAAGCAAGGAAGTAGCAAGCAAATGTGAGGATGCAACATTCTTTGTGACACCAGAGAAACTAATTCTAGAATATCTACTTCCTGTATTACTGCCTACATTTTAAAAAGGGAACAAAYAGCCACAAAGTGATTATAAATAGAAATAGAAGTGGAGTAAAAAACTCTAAAACACTTAATAAAAACCCCTTCTGTTTTGCTTATTACACTTGAGCTTGGCCCATGAGGAACTTAATATGCAATAAAGATGTGATTAAGGGACAACCTAACTTAAAGAAAACCTATAYGAAACCAAAAGCAATGACTACAATYTAACAGTCAAATTCAACTGTGAAACAAAGCACAATTTCTTCAGCCATTAATCTCTCACAGAAGGGAAGCTGGTTCTGCAACTTAACCTGTTTTCAGATCAAACCTGAATATGTTTCTAGATCATAAAATTCAGTCAGAAGTAGGAGGTTYAGTACAGAGCAAACTGGGACAAAAAAAAACAAACCACCTATGCAGTTTGTTTTCTGTAGAAGGTCAGACTGCCTCAGCTTAAGKCTTTTTCTGGGCTCAAAGTCTCCAAGAAGTACAGTTTAAGTCTGAAAAATGTCACTGTGAGGTCAGCCATTCATTGTGCTTCCATGATGTCATGGAAATTTGTTCAGTCTGCAAATTAAAATATATTCTTCCTGGCTGTCAATACTGCAAAACCATCTTAAGAGTCTGAAAGTCAAATTTGGGTCTTTAGTTGGAGGTATGATTGATTATCTAATCTAAAATGTGTGTTGAAAGCATATATCAGAGAAACATCATTCTCTTCAGATTATGTCCTCATAATGCCATTTTCTGCACAAATGTAAGTAAATGCAGCATTTGGCTCTGTACTTTGAGCTTACTTCACAGACATCATTCACTCCAGGACTGGCTTTAAGAGTAAGGAGCAAGCAAAACGTGATTTTTGTTCCTACAAAAAAGAGTACATTTGCCTATAAGGACGCCCTGCTGCTCAGAAAGAAACTGCAGTTTTCATGTAGCTGGACTTTCACTGGAGACCCACACATCCAAATTAATGTGCTGTGTAYTTAACCAAAAGATACTGAAATGGAATGATAGCAGTGAACTATGTATTTGACTCACCTAGCATACCTATATGTAAAGTAAAATGTATAAGGTAGTTCCTACTGCACTTCTACTTCAGACTCTTCAAAGTTGCAGATAAGCTGTCTTGTAAAAGCATTAGATTAAAACTGGACCACCAAGATTAGACACTGTTCTTTCAACAACACACAATTATGTCTAACAGACATAACATGATTTTAACTAGATGAGAAATCAGGGCAACACTCTAAATCTATTGAYAGAGAAGAATAGGAACTGCCTGGATGGTATTACTTCAAAAAGCTAACCCAAGAGGAAAAAAATTTAAACACCAGGGCAAAAGCCTTTTAGATAGCTATGAAATTCTTTCATATTGAGGAATTTTATAGACCAATACCAAACAAATTATCCTATGATCATGTATGCAAAGGTTCTGTCTTAAAGAAAAAAACCCCAACCATATAAAATTAACCTCATCATATCATATGAAAATAAGCTTCTTTCATTATCACAGMTACTGCTATGGACTTTTTTCCCACAGAGGGTTAACATGAAAAGAGGGAAGAATGGCAAAAYATGAAACTTTTTCTTTGGCTTCACCTTTCACATTCTGGTATCACACAACAGCAGAAGCTAATGAACTTGCTCATCTTTGAAAGTCCTTTCGCATGCTTCTTCCTTCACCCTTAACTCTGATCCTCACAGATCTTCCCTTATGTGGGTGCCAATTTTACTGGTATAATATGTGCACTGTTATTAGTTGTGTTCTGATGATTTCTACTGAGAGATACTTAAAGCTTATACAAGTCAAAAACTATTTTATCACTTCTGAAGAAAACTAATAGTGCAGAGCCACTGAATGATAAGAGAGACCACTGAATTTATTTAATAATGCATGTCCATTTCACAAAAATGGCCTGTGTAATCCTTTTAAAAATAATAACCTGTTCATTTCAGACCTTGCACAATGCTTCTCTTTGTCCCTTGTAAGTCTCTCAAATGTCTTATTTTAAAGGAATATATAGTAGTCCCGGAAGACATTTTCCCATTTCTATTCTCTTCAACTCCTGTGAGCCCTTGTTCTGTGTGATAAGGCAATCTCCTTCGGGATCTGAGCTGTGTAGTTTCGCACCACGAGTGACAAGGACTCAACTTGAATAACTGCTGTGCGCAGGTTGTAATTATGTCAGCTGGAGTGTTGAACAAGGGGACTGATTAATGTGAGCCCCAGCCCAGGCACAGTCCCTATCAAAACCTTCGTGCAGGCCAGCAGTGGGGATGGGTTAAAGCAGAAAGACAAAACATGCTGTATCGTCCATGATAGATGAATTGCTCCAACAGTCTTCAGGCAGATGTTCCAGGACAGTATAATATACAATTACTCTGCCTTATCACCTTCCCAGGGACAATAAAGCTTCCTCCTTCTATAGCTCATGTGAGTGAAGGCAAAATTAGTTTTACTTTTACAACACTGACTCACTTATCATGTTGCCTTGATTGTGCTTTTACAGCTAAAGAAAACATATATTGCACTCTTAAACTAAAAACAAACAAACAAACAAACAGAATCCACCAAAAAATAACTCTGCACTCCTCATCTTTTATATAAAACACAACTAYTCCTTTGAATCTATTTTGCATGATAGTTATACAGTCCTTAAAGGGCTAATTCAGTATGTGATTCTAGGRAATATTACTAACTTTAGAACAACTGAAGCTATTCATAAGCCCAATGTTATATGCACACATATGAAAGGACCTTAGTGATTTAAGTCTGAATGCATAGATAATAAAAAATACACAGGTTGGGTGCAAAAGATGCATTTAACATGCCCTTAGTGACTATTTTAACTAAGCACTCACTCTAAAAATGCTACAGCACTCCTGTAAAACAATTCTTTGGGAAGTCATTAATCCACATGCMTCCTTAAAGGCCACAAGAGTTTACAACTATTAAAAACAATCCATGTATTTTCCAAAAGTAAATATAAATTAAATATGAGAGATTTAGGGGGAAAAATCTATCTATCTGTATTTGTTTCCTTTTTGTTATCAGATTTATACAGTTYGGAGTTCTTTGCTGCAGAGATGGAAGTAATCTATGTGTTTCACTGCTATTTCCATAAGTTTGCAGAATAGCAGCTTACTAACATGAGGTGAATAGCAAGAGAAGAATCTAGCTCATAAGACACTGAAATCCTTCCTTTCTAAGTACTGGATGGGCATAGATAAAGAAGCWGTGCTTTAAAGAAGAGAGTCTAAACAGTTCCACTTGCATTCCAAGATACATTGCTTTCACTACAACTCTTTCTCCAGCTATATAACAACGACATGATCTCCAAACACAAAACAAACAAACAAAAAAATGCACCCAGAAACACATTTAGTGAGACACGTATTTGAAGGTCAGGTTTAAAAACAAAATCAGACTAAACCAGCCCAGGCTGATTCTAATGGCACTTAAGCCTTCACACATATTTGAAAAATTCTATTTTTATGCATGTAATTTTCATGAAAGGTATTGGACTGCTAGTCCATAAAGGAGAGATAAGATTTTCTAAGGRGATTATGGGAATTAGGCACTGATACTGTACTTCAACCTGAATGCAGGCTYTCAGCTGTTACACCTTCTTTGATGTTTTAGTCATTAAACACTATCACAGTCCTGGCAACAATAAGGTTTCACCACAACAGTACAGGCTTTCCTGTACTCCTCTGGTGAAATGCAATCCCATGTTTATGAGTCAAAAAGCAGCTCCAAGAAAGCTAGTACATTCTCAGTGCACAGCATGTTGACCTGAGAGGACAGCACAACAGGTTAATGACACGCCAACTGATGTACAGAGAAACAACAAAGCAAATGGTCTTGGCCTCAGGAAAACCATAWTCTAAGTATTAAGAAGGAAATGATAATCAGAAAAGAGGCAAAAAGAGTAGTGATACATTTGGGAGACRGGGTATCAGTAAAACAGGGTAGAAAGCTTTCTGTTTAGGTGCACTAAACAGAACTTTCTGTTTGGGCATGGCAGTACGAGATGGCAACCTAGTCTATCCTCCATATTCACTCAAATTAACAGTGCAATTAGTGGACATAATAAAGAACTGATGTAGGTTTCAACAATGGCATAAATAGCTATCTATTTTTTCTAAAGAAAGATGTAGGCTACCAACAGGAAACATAAAAGCTCTAATCTGCTCTAGAAAAGGAAACAATGTTGCCCTTAACTTGCTAGAAATTATGCCACTATTCCGGGGAGTAAAACTCCCAAGTTTAGGGCTGCCCTTATCCTGAGGAAGGCTGTGTTCTGTTCTCTGTCTCAGGAAAGTATATTAGCTGGCACAAAACATCTTGCATCAACTCTTTCTTCTTGAAACTTTGCCACTAGACAGCAAGGAACTGCCAGGAGCCAAAAGCAGACCTAATCCCTGCTTTCAGAAATGCTCTTCTGTTTTCAGTTATGTTCCCCATATAATTTTCTTAGAAAATCCAAACAACAGGCTCCTAAACACTTTGTCCTGTGCCCTTTCAGCTGAGAATCCTAAACAATAACCCRAATGAGGCTGCAGACAGCAGTTCATTATGAACTAAATGAATCCTGATTTGTCTAATATTCAGGCCTCTAACACATACCCAAAAACMCAAGAAGAGGGGCCTGTTGCCTAAAAAATGTACCAAAAGTCTTGAGGCAGACACAGCCATTTCCCCAGGACAAAGACTTCTGAGCAAGCCTCAGTGATTTCACTCAGTTGTGCAAGAACTTGCAAACTTGCAAAAAGAACTTGCAAAGATGCTTTTGGATTTAGATGTCTTTTGGCAAGACTTGGGAGATTGGGATCCTCTCTGAAAATCAAGTGGAAAGCAGAAATAACTGGGTTCTCAATCCCACAATTTTCTTGCCTAGTTGAACTTCTATACTGTTCAGGATACAAAGTCTTGTGGAAGTTGCTGCCAGCTCCCTGGCTTTCCATTTCTCTCCTTCCTAAGAAACAAGTACCTTCATGACAGGTGAGAATTGTCACTTCACTGAGGACATGGAAGGGATGTGAATAACATCAGTGGAGCCAGGATTTAATCCACTGTCTTTGTTTTTGTTTTATTGTATCGACCCTRTGACAGTATACACTTTCCAGCCAGTGAGAGCTGATTCCCAACTGAGCTATGGAACAGAGATGCTGGGATGGAAAGGGGCTTAGTTGTAATCCTTTCTGCTACAATACTCCTGCCTTGCTACTGGTGAACTGAAACTAAAAATGGACACTTCAGAGCAGGAAAAGAAAATAAGGATTCTCCTGATGTTATGCTGTAGAGTTCTAAGAGAAAAGACATYCAAACAAAAGAGGAAGCCAGGAACAGATGCAGGTGGACAAGAACTCAGCAAACAAATGCYATATTTGCCTTTTAGAATCCAGTTCTGCAATGCASAGTACCAACAGAGCTATCATCACCCAATACTGTATTCTCATCTCTCACCTCTTGCACCACCACCACAAAACACAAAGCTGTTCCCAAAAGCTGCACTCACTTGCCTTGTTTCCCTGACTTGATGCTCCTGCATTTATTTAAAACAGACTGGATAGCAGACACATGCTTTGCCCTCACTAGGGCTCACATTTAGGACTTCCCTCTCTGGTCTGACACAAATGAACAAATCCAATACAAATTCCTTTCTCTTTGAAACATTTCTTCTACTTGAAAGTTTTACTGCTCTTCAAAATGACTATATTTCAGCATGCAAAAATCAATCAGCTAAATACCRTATGACTGTGCTATAATTTATTAGTGCTGATCAAAATCTTAAAGACTAGTAATTAAAATTCAAATTAAAATGTGATGAAAGTCACATTTAGTCACATAAATGAAGAGGCTGAATTTCAAATAGGCACAGAGCCACTGGACCCCATGTGAGATGAGAATTCACGGATGCTCAGTATCACTAATAACATGTAAAAAGATCATACAATTTCTTCAAACTGTGCTTCTTTTCCTGAAGTAAATACATCTATGTAGAGCTATGAATATGTCAGTTCATCAATGAATGACTTATAGCAAACAGAAAAAGTGCCAAAAAAAGCACTTGTGGAATAATCTCTCCACAGTGGGAAGCTTCTTCCTATTCACTAAGAAATGTCACTGGTCTCAATCGTCTGGGAATAAATYTTTTCCAAATGATCTTTTTTCCTAAAGAAAAAACACAGATTTTGGGGGTCTTGTCCTTATCCTTTGAAAAATACCTTTTAAATTTTACCTTAAAAAGGACTTATCCTGACAACTTGCAACAAACAGTTAATTTGTGACTCAATACTTTGACATATGAGCATTGTACCAACTGAAGCACGATTTCCTATGCATTCATGCCCTGTTCACTAAATCTCAAAATGCACCAACAMAGCAACAATAGCTCCCCAACATGTTCCTTCAGGATATCCTCATCCAAGAAAAAACAGTTGCTCTGGATGGTAAGGCTGGATTGTACAAAAGAAGAATGCATGACAGCTGAATTTTGCCTGACTARTCCTCTGTGATTTTTTTTCACTCCTCATCCACCTCTTTCAGGAAACATGAACTTAATTTATCTCAGAAGCTACTACAAGGTATCAGTTTTCACAAAACTGGCCCACAGCTTAAAAAGTTATTGAAGAAACAGGTGAAAGATGGATGGATGGGCTGGCACAAGTYTCACATTAAGTTAGGGACAGAAGGCTAAAAAACAATCCTCGTCAACTGATTTTAAAAAACTGCCTTTCTGAACTAAAGATACATCTTTTTTCCTGAAAGAGAAACAAATTACTAATGGCTTTTTATATGTTAAAATACCCATACAAGAGATCTCCAAAATTTGCAAATAGAACTGGTTCTCTGTACTTTAAAAAGAGCTTGTTAACAAAAAGATGTCTGAAATACCATATTTTTTTAATGAAACATCATCAGAACTTAAGAATTTATTTTAATAGTTACAATACCTTCTACAACTTCAAAATGGTTCTAAGTACTGTTTGCCCTGTAGATTGTGCATGCAAAATTTCAAAGAAATGTTTTGAAGAAGCTCAGTATAAGAAGGCATTCCACATGGGATTTGTAGAAGAATAAATTATGTCCCATGCTACAGTTGTTAGAGAGAATCCATAATCATCTTGAACAGGGATTGAAGGAGCATGCATGGAAGTTACAAATATAAAACAATAAATACTGTATTTTAAGGGGTATTAGCAATATCACAATGAACCACAGGATGATGTTCAGGCAGTTTATGATATCAGAAGAACCACTAGATGTGTTTACAGGATTATAACACAAATAATTTCAGAGTATTATGAACTGCAGAGTTTCTAATTGTGTGTGTTTTAAATGATAACATTACTAAAAATATAAAAATATAGCAATGTTGGAAAACACCAGGAGAAGTATTACTTTAAAGCATTAGCTAGAAATGTGGATATATGGGTATGGACCTATATTCTAGTGAGCTGGGCAGTTTGCTTAAGTGCAAGGAAAAGAAATGGAGGAAAAAAACCTGCACGCTTCTGGAAGAAGGTGGGAAAACATCACAGAACRTCTCCACTCCAATCTCCTGGCACATGGGGTGGGGAGAAAGGAGCATTAGCTTGTTCCATTGCATTAAGTACACTAAGCCTCAGCAYATCTAACTTGCTGAGTAAATGATGAGGAGCGCTGTACCGACCACATYTTTTCTCTGAAGRCACAGAGTGAGAAGTAGCTTTGACCCAACACTTCCAAGAATGCAAAACAACCTTTTGTTCATATATATTTTCTTACCTTAATTCCTTTTCYATTATTAAAAGAACACATTTTAAAATACATTAAAAAAAAAGAGAAAGATAACACCAGATCCACACTCCATCATTTGTAATAACAAAACTGAGTGCTTTAGATGCTGGTTATTCCCTAAGAAGTCTCAGCTATATTTAGACTGTTATTCAGTCCTAAACAGGCCTAGCAAAACCACAAAGATCATCCCAACCAGGGACAAAACAGCTGTAATAAGCAAATTAATAAGTTATAACAGGACAACAGGCTCCTCTCCAGATTGTATTTTTGTAAGTAAAACCTCAAGGGAAACAGGGATCCCTGATCCATGACTTAGAAGAATATAGTACCATACAACAAAGACTGCAAAATGGTTTTAGGGAAGTGAGCTGCTGTAGACCAAATGGCCTGTCTTCCTTATGCCACATTTTCCTATGGAGAATGCACCACCTTCTCCCAGCTGCTAAGGAAGGAGAAAAGRCAACAATGCAAGCCTTGAGACAAGCTCTCCCTGTTACTGGCCAACACTGAGCAGCAACTTTGAACCCACAGGTTCAAAGCAACATCTTCAGAACTCTGAACTCCCAAATCTCTAATGCCTCTCTCTCCAAGGTAGAGAGCTGAGGTTCTCAGAGACGAGCTTTCAGCCCGTAAGGGCTCCCCACAACACTGGGAAGAGGGTGGCCAGGAGYACCAGATCTTCAAACCCCAGGTGCTGATGCTGCTCCCAAGCCTCAGTCCCACCATACCATATTGCAGTGCCTACCTAACACCCTCCAGCCACACCGCAGAGCTGCCAGCCTGGCACACCCAGCCCACACTTCCACTMCAGAGCTGGGGAACCCTGTGGTGCTGACAGAGGCTTCAGTACCTGAGCTCCCAAAGTGCCCCAACATACCACTCCAGGAGAATTTGGGGAGAAGCTGGTACAACTCTGCTGGAATGCGCAAAAAATTTTATTTAGCTTTAATAAATCGGGAATGCCTAACAATGCCAAATTCATCTGGAAACTCGCTCTCCATTTCTAATGCATTAGAAGCATCTAAGTAGCAAGCTTTTCTCAAACACTAAAGCTTTTTTCTTCCCTTCTTTCACTTGCTAGTCAGCAAATTCTTTTTTTTTTTTAAATCTTATTTTCATCAGACTTTAAACAGAATAAAACTTTCCCTTTCTTCCCCTTGCACTAGAGTACCTCTTTCGGGAACTTCAGAACYTCTTTCTGTCACTTTCCCAGACTTTAATCTGTTTTGTATGTCATGTGAAGGAGGAAGAGGGAAAGTTGTCACAAAGACAGCATTAACACAAGAACTCGTTTTACAGGGTAGTAGCCACATAGCCTGGAGAATAAACTCCACACAACACAACAGGCTCATGGTTATCAATTCATCTAGGAGACCTAGCATTTGGCAATGCTACCAAAGTATTTTCAGATTGCTAGCTACCTGCCACATAGTTAGAATCATAGCTAACAGCAATAATAATAATAATAATAATAATAATAATAATAATAATAATAATAATAATAATAATAATAATAATGATGATAATAATAATAATAATAATAACAACAACAACAACAACAACAATTCCTTGTGGATTTCATCACAAAGATAGCTTTGGCCCTTTTATAATGACTGGATTGGGGATTAAGGAATGGCAAAAGAAACAAATTAATTCTTTTATTCTCTGCAAACAGGTAAGAACAAAGAAGACAAAGAACAAAGAAAACATATATGGTTGTTTTAGTCTTTCTTAAAATATGCTTTACACAAAAGGCTCMTATTAATTAAGCTATGATGCCAATGATTATTTTTAGATCAAACCATTCTAACAAATGGAAGTTTATTTGTAGACATAAAAGATCTTCACTGTACTTTTTTTATCAGAAGCACTGTAAGAACAGGAAATTACAAGTCTTTCTGCTACTACAAGCTATATTAAGACCATAGCATTGCTGTTCATCCTGAGGTTAGTACTAAAATTTTATTTACTATCAAAATACAACATACTTAAGAGTATTTTAATTTGAAATATATGCTGGTGTTTCAGATTAATAAACATGAATTAAGTATATATTAGAAATAAATATACATGTATTTATGGCAACATATTTATGCCCTTTAAGAAAGAGGAATAGATAAGACAGTGATGATTACATATTAYAGCAAAAAAGAAGTGTGAGGACAGAGAGAAGATAAAATGTGATAAAAGAATACATTAGTTACATTAATCTGTCCACTGCATGAAGTGGTCTTATTCATATTTCCTACATGCCAAATACTTCAATGTTTTGGGTTAAGTGTCTTGGACACTAATTCAGGAAAAAAAGCATCAGTTCAGCAGGGAAGGAGCTGTGTAAGAAACATTTAGGAAGAAAGCCCAAATTGAACAGTAAGGGAAAAACAGTGGTTATTGAAAGAAATCAGGAGCCTGATAATGTTTTTTCAGAACTTAAATCGAAGTGTGACCAAATTACAAACTGCTGGCCTAGGATCACAACAGGCTGTAACAGGGAGATGCTGAAACCAGATATTAATTTTTCCATTGATATCAAAATGGCTTCAAGTCATTAAACATTAAACTCAGCAGTCTCCTTTGAGTAATTTAGCACAGCATTTAGGCTTAAATAGATCCCTTAAAAGTTGTTCTGCAAAGGATTCAATCCAAAATGAGAGTAGAATAGTATTAGCAGTGTTTGCAATTGCATCACCACTTGGGCAGATCCTTAAAGTCCCAAGTTCAGTGTCAGCAGGAGAATCACAGATCCACTGAATTAAAAAAGCAATTTTAAACTCCTCTTTGTTAGAGTGGCAACAGGGAAAAACATTCTTAAGAATAAATCAGTAAATAAACTAATAAATAATTAAAAAGAAAAAAAMAMMCAAAYAACARAAGARGTACCAAGGCKTATGGAATTATTGATGAATTTCCTTAACAAGTATTAGTCATTAAAATTACTAAAACTCCATACTACCCTTCTACCGAGTGCATTTACTATGCTATTAATTACAAATACAGAATGTGGAGGACCTCACAAAATTACTACAGTTTTTCATGCTGTGTCAAGGTCTCTTAACATGGCAACTTCACTGTGGACAACAGCCACCAAGTCTACACATGCCAATGCACACATGTGTGCTCGTACACCTATCTTCTCCTAGGAAACAATCGTGTTTCCTGGTGCACACACAGTCTCTTGAGCACTGCAGGCAGTGACATTGGACAGGGACAGCTTTGAGAGAGGGAGCTTAAGTTGTTTTACACATTGCTACCAACAACTGCCCAAAACTGCAGAGACACAACTGCTCAGTCAGTGCAGACAGCACAGACACCTCCAAGCAAGGGTCACATCAYGACTTGTGTGCTCTCTGGTTGGGAATGTTAGGAATTACATCTGGTTAAGCTGCTTAACTTGATAGCTGATCTGCATGGTGTGCTGCTACAACACAGAGTATTTTTATTCTGAGTTTACCACATAAACTATATGCTATAACTTAGGTTATAATAGAAGAGGTTTTAGTAAGCCACAGAAACATTACAAAAGGGAATAACCCTGACCATTGTTTTGCTTGCCATGTATTCACTAGAATAAATAAAGWGTTTTTGCAACTAAATCTAAATTCTATTTCAGATTTTTTTTCTTTTAAAGACTGAAATGCTACAGCATATTTTATTCCAGATTAATGGAAATATTTCCAAATATTTTATCTGAATATTTATAGAAATATTTATAGAAAACTAAGGGGGGAATATTATTCTGAGTTTTCATCTGGGAACTGTGCCCACGCACTGACAGAATGTCTGTCTAAACTTCTAACTTCATTTGTTTATAAGTCTGCTAGCACAAGGCACTGGATATCCTCAACTCCTGCTGCTGAACACAACAGAAGCTGAAGTACTTCCTGAAGGCCCTGTTTGCTCTATTACATACGTGCATTATTTTCCTGAACAACTTTGTATTTATACAAAGTTGATGCACCTTTTTTTTTTTTTCCAATTCTTGCTTTGTGATATATATATATATGTGTGATGTGTGTGTGTGTGTGTGTGTGTATGTTTTACCATAGTGCAGTGCTGGTTGCCACCTGGAATCCTCATCAGCCTACACAGTTGTACAACCTAGTTATTTCCTATGCAGGCATACTAAATTTCACTGGTTACAAAGAGCATATTGATATTAATGTTTTAATGATAAAYAAACTGTTTTCACCATTTTATGCAGAATTTGCCTTAACAGCCTTTCGGTTTTACTACGAATTAGTATGTATTGTTACCTCATCTGTAAAGTAGTCCCTAGTTATCCTTGATGTAACAAGGGAATAGTGCACAGCTGATGCAATCATACCTAAAAGCTATTGAATTCACCAAAATAAACAGAGAGAAAACACTTACTTTGCWCATTCTTATAACTTAGGTGCAAATCCTGGAGTGTATTATAAACTGGTCATTACAACCTATGAACAGATACTATAAGTCAGACAGAAATAGGAACTCCCTAGGGATGCTGTCCAAAAAAAAGAAAAGTAGCCCCTGTGGAGTAACTCCCCCTAAGTCATGCTGCTGCTGYTGCTGAAAATATGCAATGAATCCGTCTGCAGCTGGAAATTCAGACGACATAATCCCTTACAGAATGTTGTCTAATTATTTTATTATGCATAATAAATGTAAAATATTTATTTTAGCTCACATAATTATATTAAAAATGTATGCTATTTATTCTCAGTCTTGTAAGACATCCTTCACAAGTCATATACTTTACAGAAAGGAATGCATGCTATTTTGCTGGCCTGGCTGTTTGTTTTATACAACTTCTACACCTTCTTATCTATGGCTAAGGAACGCCCCTGCATATTGCCCTCCATTCCCTCACCACCACAGGTACTCTGAGCAAAATGAACCATGCAGTGGAATCCCAGAGAACTGAAAATTATTTTCTTTAATCACAGCAGAGGGATGGCCTGAAGCACATTAACATAATATCAGTCCCACACTTGTGTGGTCGAAGTTGTAGCAATATTCTTTCTGAATCACCAAACTATGTCAGTGCTTTTCCTGAGCACTGTAATCCAACAAATTCAATCATGTGAGAAAAGCAGGGTTCTGCCTTTTGCATGCCTCCCTCCATGTAATTCAGATCCAGTTCACTGAAAAATCCCCCTCACACATACCATGAACATAAATTGTCTGGGAAGTTGTGACAGTTATACAGAAAGTCAGAACAAATGGGAGTTAAATTTAAAACCGCACATACAAATAAATGAGATTTCCCTTTCTTAGACACATGCAAAAAACCAGTTTAGTTCTGAAAATGCTGTATATCTGCATCTTTCATTGACATCATAAGACTTAGGGGAATGTTTCACTTCTTCAATCAGGTCAAATTCAGATACCTAACTATACTACAGGTTTAGAAAGTCTGTCCACAGCCTACACAACCAACAKATTTAGAAACCTGTGTCACAGGCGCTGTTCATTTTCAGGATGTWACAGAGCTCTTCAGTGCTTAATGTGCACATTCTCAAATGCAAACAGTATTGTTGTCGGTGTAACTCAAGGATGGTGTCATCTGAAAAGTTCAGCCACGTAACACATCTTTTTTAAATGACTGAGAAATATAAAATAAGCATTGCATAAGTAATGGTGGTGCAGGGCCCTTTGAGACCAATTCTGTATTATAAAATTAGGTTAAACATTAATTAAGGGTGAATKAGTATTTTTGTATGACAAAGCACATTGACTTAAGAATGGAGAGACATGCTGTGTGATTTGAAAAATAAATGCGAAGAAAAATTGTGCAAATTTTCATCTAAATAGGGAAAACCTTAATTGAAAACAAATGTGAAAAATATATAACCAAACATACAAGTAAATTTTTGTGCCTATGAATATTATATTTTGCTTCCTTCAAAAGGATTTTAAAAACATAATTTCAAATTATAATTGTGACCAGAAGTTGTATACAACTGTACCAAAAGGCAGATGTTAATTTCTTTGTCATCAAAATACAAAAGATTTAGACAAATAAATATCAAGTGGTCACAGCAGAAAAACTAGAGATGGAAGGGAACCTTTTTCCCAAAAATACAACTACAAACATATGCATACTATAGAGAATTTATAATTTGTGAGCTAAAAATGCTAAGTTAGTTTACTACTCCCTTCAGAAAACCACATCCATTCACGTCTTTTTCTAGTTAAGGAAAAAATGTCTCATGATGTGTGTTATACAGGGAATAAATTGCCTTTTCTGTTCCATGCAGTCAAAATCATTCTTTTCCCCATAGTATCTTATAGCCGATTTCACTTCAGTTTATAAAGTTTATAACAGTCCCTAAATTCAGATTAGTTTCTTCTAATAGCCCTTTTTCTGTACTTCYAGCCAGGATAATCTAGCTTTCACTCACTAGACTGGCAAGAATTTTTGCAGGATGATTATTCACRATTTCAGGCTGAGGAACTGAAAAGACTGAAGTCAAGAATCTCCCAGAATACTCTGAGCACCAATGAGCTGAATGGGAATAGTTTAACTATATTTGTACTTACCCACTGTTTTAATTCAAGTGTCTCAAACTACTTTATAGAGCATAGATCAGTTATCAATGAAAAGAAACTTTATATTAGCACTAACAATACTTTCCTCCATACCCCAACACAAAAAGAGGAACATTCACCTCACTGAAAGTACAAGGCTCATTAAAGAGTCTGCAGTTGCCAAGCAACACTAAACAGCAACACATGAAATAGTCTGGATGAACTTAGAGTGCAAGGGCCAAGCTCACAGCATCACAATGAGACCTCAACCACTAGACATGGGGGTGAGTTTTATCACTRGATCAGCAGATTTTAAAATCTTCATTTCAACATTTTGTGTAGGTGACACTTGCAAGACTATATATACCCGTCTGCTGAACTGGTGCAAGCAATATTATTTACAGCTAATAACTTTCCTTTAAAAGAGAAATACTGGGTGACTTGACAAGGAGACACTATGTGATTTTCTTAAAATTGTAGCTTAAAATGAAGAGAGAGGTGGATAGAGAACAAAACATATACTTGCCAACAAGGCTGGCTAATATCCCAGGACTGTGGAAACTGGCAGGCACAAGCAGGACTGCTGAGCTAATAAATACAGCAGCCGCTCTACGGGCTCCACTGCARCTACACAGAGTGCCTCACTGCCTCTATGAGCTTGCAGCAGCAGCATAGCTCTGGTTCCTGCATCCCTACCAGATGTTTTTCAGCTGAGCTTGGAASACATTTCCTGCAGAATCAAAGCTTCATCAGCTGGTATCTGTAGAGATCAGCCTCCAAAGGTTAGGTCAAAATTGGCCTGTGAAGGATGGAAACTAGCATTCTATTGTCATGAAACATTTATTTTTCAATAATTTAAAAGCAGTGCATGCCCAGATATTTCTTGTAATCCTGATAAAAGTTATGCTTGCATCTTCTCTAATAATCTCCAGCATAATAAAATACTCATAAAAACTTSTTATTTCTTGGAATTTGTATCTCATACAGAAAACCCTTTATCCAAAGTAAAATGAYCTCCTGTGTTTCACTCAACAGAGCACTGGGTTATGCCTTTTGTCTCCTGAGTGAGGGAAGTGCATCCACTCATTGGCTGTGTGTGACAAACCCCAAACTGATTCACACCTACAACGCTCCCAGTCTCTTGGGTGCTCAAGCCAAGGTGCTCAAACCCACTGTAACTCACCACTCATTACCTAGCTCTGTAACAAAACTATTCCTGCCAATTGGGATGATTCAGTAGAAGTGCAGGACTGCAAGATGAAGTGCCCTCAAACACAGGGCATAAAGACAGCACTTCTTTTACCTTCAATGCAGCACATCATGTCACACTAATGTTTATATGCTCTCACTTCACCCAACACAGACCTTTTAACACCACTGCTTTGACAAATTAAAACCACCTTTAATTCTTAGATAACTTACTGAAGCTGACAAAACAAYTTCTACTTATAAAGAAAAATATAAAGAAAGCAGGGGCACCCTTAAGGTATCAGCAAAGAAACATAGCCCTCTCCCCYCAAGGTTATGAAATTCAGTTCTCTGCAGTTCTAGAGTATGATTTAATGGGTGCTCARTACAGAAGAGTTCTCAGAACATTTGCACTGCACAAACAAAACAATGCAACAAGCTGTTTTGTACGGGAAATGTGTGACCACTGCAGAGGCTTTCTGTGCAAGAGTTTTCTGTAAAGTACGCTATAAATAGYATGAAAACAGATATTATTAGAGCAGATAGGCTTCATTATACAGTCTTGATTTAGGAAACTACATTAAAACTTTAATGAGCGTACAGTTGTATGTTCAGCATGAAAAGAAAATAAGAAATGCTATAGTGGTATAATAAAATGTTTAACTTTCTCCTCTTTTGTGCAGGCATCACAACACRTACACCTAATCATATGCCATTTAAAAAATATAATGCTGATTTTTAAAAACTTTTTGAACATCAACTCTTGAAAATTGTCAACTCTTGAAAATTGCCCRTAAAATATTATATGGATTCCTTTATAATACACATAGACTAGCCACCTCACTGCAAGGTATTATAAGTATTCAAGAATGCAGAGGAAGTGTATTTAAGAGTAAAGATTCACTTAAGAAACAATGAAATCATTTAATAAGTAGTCTATAATGAACCAAAGACACAGGCGGTAAGCACCAGAAGTAATCTTCACTGTTCAATTTTGTGATTCTTCTAAATTTAATCTACTGCCCTAACATGGGGATGGGTTTTAGTGATGTAACCAAGGGAGGCTTGGGCATGCAAYCAACCCTATGGCCAACTCTCATCCAAACACCCTGGCTAAGAAGGAGAACTGGAGCAGAACAACAAGACTCTGAAGAACTGTAACTAGGTAGAGTTGCTTCCAGTTCTAATATGTGTCCAGTGAGTATTTAGGCTGGTAAGCCTTTTAGAGACCTCTTTCTTTCTTGGTGAAATGGCTGCAACTCAACCAAGAAAAATTTCAAAACGGCAACTGATTTGAAAAGGCAAGGCAGATAAGCAGCCTCACCACAGAGAATTCCAACAGACACTGGAGCAGCTGTGAAACAAACACTCAACATTAGCACTGTAGTGTTACCACTAAAAGGTTTCCCATCATTTGTTTTTCTTTATAAAGTAATACCTAAATACTGACGACTAAGTTTTTAAATTTAACTCCTAATTTARTATGTAATTACTGCTGCCCTGATGGTGTTTTAATGGCAATATATTTTTATTGGTGACTTCAAATGAACCTCATCTGATCACCTTAACCCTTCTCTCATCATGCTTTAGCTAATGACTCATTACCTGTAGTCACACCAGGGACATCTGTAAGGCTTTTCTCCAGTATGGACACGCTTATGTCGTGTCAGATGCGATTGTGTTGTGGAAGCAAAGTTACACTCATCACATTTGAACGGTTTCTCTCCTAGAAGGTGACAAGAGAAGATTATCAGTTTTCATTTACAGAAAAGGAAGACAAGCCTAAATTTCTGGCATATCCCTCAAGACTTTTAGCCCATGTATATATAGCAAACCAAATACAACATAAATTTCCAAACACAGTGCATTAATTACAAAATATAACAGTAACACGTCAGTATCAAACTGACTTCCCATGTGGAATTACACAGAAGCAAAAAGGAGGAGAACGAACAGCACTGAAACAGAGTAACCTTGTTACAGGGTCTTATTCCATTAAAATACCATAACCAGGTAACAGGCATTCCTCTCACACTACACCTTCTCTTCAAGCTGGACCAAGAACAGCCCCAAAAGCAACTCTGGGGGAGGCAGAAGGTGAAAAATAACACTGATGCTTGTATTCACCACCTGCTCAGAAAGGAACATCTCCAGGTGAAAAGTGTCTTTGTTTTCAGCTCCAATATAAATTTTTAATGTTATCCTTCAAATGACATATATAAACTGGGACTGATAATATGAACCACAACTCTGTGCTCCATTCCCCCTATCTCACCTGCTAGTCTTCTGCACTTGTGAATATTTTCTGAACAGTAGGCCAATCATTAGTAGAAAGACTTGAAAGTTTAATGAAAATAAAACAAACAAATGAAAACTAACCACCAATCTAGGACAATATTTTCAGAAACTAAAATTCAATCTCTGCTGAGGGTGCAACTACACTGACAATTTCTAGAGGGACTACTAACTGAAGAAAGGTAAGAATCTTGATTGCCTAGTTGTTACATGAAAAGCATACTTTTCCCTMCAGTGGAGGAGTCTACCCCTYAGAAGACACTAAGACAAAACCTCAYGACCAATWCATACACTGTGAKGACTAAGACACCTGCATSCCATTTTTCCAACTGGTTGCAAMAGAATTATTCTGTGGGGCTTACAGGCAGATATGTTAYCATTTATGGAGGAAACAGGCATCCTTTTATATGGAGAAGACAAAAGCCAGCTCCTAACTTAAGTGATCTTCACTACTGTGTGCAAGCCTTCAGAAGTATTTGTCTAAAAACTACATAAGGAATCAACAYCCCTGGCTTAAGAAGCCTGAATAAAACTGCTAGGGACAAACAAGTACCTTGTAGACTGTTCAGAGGTCTAGGACAGGCAGTTTCAAAATTGAACCCTAAGCCTATTAGCAGATACAGTTTGMAGTTTTTCAGACTGACAGAAGACACACCACCAGCATAAGGCTGTCAGTAAGAGTGGCCTTTTGCAATTGGTAGCAAAAGGCCACTCCCAAATGGCCATGCCTCCAAGACAAATTTTTCGAGCCTGTTTATAGCATGAGACTCTGAAGATTTTGAAATAGACTTTGCCAGAATTCTGAGAACAKAAAGAAATATGCATTTTTCATTCTTGGGAGATTGTTGCGGTTTTTCCTCCCAAGAGAAAAAGATACACAAGGTCCTCAGGCCTGAAAAGCCCCAAATGTGGGATGGAAAGGCAAGAGAGCAGGTTCTGAAAGCTCCATAAAGAGTTGGAATAATTGCTTTTAGCAGCTGCGGGAGAGAATACCAGCCAGTGTTTTTCATTTATTGTTTCATGGGACAAGGAAAGGTGAAGGGGCAGGACACAAAGCCGAAGCCTCTATGCTGGACAAATTGAGACTGCTAGAAAGTATGTCTTTCCTGCCCCAAATGGGGTTTTCTTGTCAGACCCTGACACTCTGCTCTGGAGAAGCTGATTGTCCCAGCAGCTTGCATGGTAGTGGCTGCTGCTTCAATTAAACTCTCTGGGAGGCCATAGACTCCCTAGCAACGTAACCTGTTCTTGAACTGAAGATTTCCTGTTCTGATTTATTTTATCATCTAGCATTAAAGAAGATAGTAACATTTTCAAGCCTAAGTAGTTAAGCCACAGCTATTTTAGATAACATACATACTTATTTTAACTGCTTTCATTTAAAATGCACTAGAACCTTGCCAAGTTTCACCCTTGTAAAAAAAAGCAGATCTGAACTGAAAGGAGATTTTTAGTTTGTCATTCAGGGGAGAATGGATCAAGTAAAGGTTTGCTGTCGTGCCAAGGCAGGGCCATTGGGGCTGACAGCCGAGCGAGGGCCCCTTGAAGCCAGGAGAGCTTGCAAATTCCATCGTGACCGTAAGAAAAATGGTAATCCTTGCCCATTGCTCCAGGAAGTTTCTCCTTAGGAAATCCTTGTGGCTAACTGCTCCTGTCAAGTAGACTATGTGTAAATCTCACCTGACAGAAAATACATCACAGCAGCACCACACAACAAAAGCCAACTAAATGGGGAGGAAAAAAGACAGCCTAGCACAGCCAGTAATTCTTCGCAGCTGTATGTAAGAAACAGTATTTTTATGGAAAATTACCCAGGTTAATTAGTACAGTCAAAAAAAACCTTAAAGACAACTAGGTATTTCTTTGGGTTGGGTGATATCAAAGAGTATATTAGCTGCACGGGTACTTTTATTTGTTTGTTTGCTTGTTTGTTAATTAAAGTTTTCCACAGATCTACTAATTTAAGAATTTTTTGTCTTCCTTATCTATGGGCCAAGATGCTTCTAATCAGTCCTTGTGTCCCAGTTTGCCTTCTATCCTTCTTGCCCCCAGACATTTCAGGCAATAAACATAATTCTTTTAATACAGGCTGCCATTAAAAATTCCAAGAGGACTTTTGTTCACCCCTAGTCAAGGTTCTAATTCATACAAAATTAAAATTACACAAATAAAAATAGAAGTATTGACAGTATTTTTTAAAACAACACTGTAATAACTTTAAAAGTTATTTAAATTATTATTAAATTATTATTTAAGTGTATCCATAACTGTAAGGACAAAGCCTACATATTTGAAGACTAATACAGGTAAACAAAATTAAATCACCCCTCCTCCCCAATTACCATCACAGAAGACTTGTCTGTCTCTAACCTTATCTACCTTTATCAATACAAGGCCCATGAAAAAAAAGGACAGGTGCCTCAAAATGATTCAATAGTCAATGAGCTCCATGGGGGAACAAAAAAGAAGGACACACTTTTCAAGATCAATAACCCATTTTATGGAGGTTTACTTTGTTTTTAACACAAGACTTTCAAAAAGCTACATTTCCTGACCACAGGATTACAAATAAAATGGCTTTGCATTTTTGACAATACTGCAACCAACTTCTGAAGTGCATCTGTTGTTTAAGTCACCTGACATGGAAAATTCAAGCTTCAAAAATCAAAAGTTGGGAAAAAATGACAAAAGGGCCAGCTCATGGGGAGCACTAGTATATAAAAGCCATTATTAAAGCTGCTGCTAACCAGTAACTGAAGTTTTTTTCTTTTTTTCTTGCGACTAGGTATGGAGAAAGTTTTAAAAACACAGGTTTTTGGTGTCTTTGCTGGTCAAAGGTTTGTTATAATAAATTTGCCAATCTGCTGCAAATGTTGGCATAAATAGAAAAGGGAAAACAACAAAGATGCTCTTCAAATTTCATCTCTTCTCTTGCTGAAAAGAGCAGTAAGTCTTCTTACTGTGCTACATTTCCTGTGGTATTCAACATTATAATTTTTTTAAGCTGTGGTGGGGAAGTTGAAGGGAAGAGGCTACATTATACATTAAATTCAATGCCGAGTAATGTAACTACACATTAAAGTCAAAGAGCAGTTCACATGAGAAATAGAAACACAAAGTGAGTCACTCATCTGGATAAAAACACATATATTATTAAATTTTCTTTCTTTATTGCATTGACCTATAAATGTCTTGAGAAGTGCAAGATTGAAATGAGTGAGCAGAAGCAATCATACAAACAGTGCTCTGTACAATATAAGCTACCATCTTCAAAAATGCATGAAAATATTTGAACAAAGACATGATCTCCTTAAGCAGTTCCTTAGGTTCATGGTGACTGCCACAGAAGTGCACAGTAAGTTAACACTTTACTACTGTGATGTAYGTCTATCATTCCTGGGAAGATCCCACCAACCAACAGATGGGAAGCAAATGCAGACTGTCGATGTTTAGAAGATGAGGATGGGGATTTTGCAATTTGCAGGAGTACTAACCAGCATTAAAAAAGGCCTTTCATGCAGCAGAACACAGGCTGTGACTGATCAGCAGTGTTGGACTGAGGCAGCTACTACAGCACAAAACGAAAGTTTACTGGGAAACAGGTAGAAGAATGGGCAAACAAAGGAGGTGAGCAGAACAATAAGAGCAAGAACATAAAGAAAAGACATTTTAAAATTATTAATTTTTTCCATGTTTTCATTTAAAGCCAGAAATAATTACCCTTGCTTGTTTTTTCTCTCTTATGCAACTTTCTGGTTGATCATGATTAAGGCAAAATATTTAAATTATGTGATATTATATGCTTCTTGTATGTGTGTATATATATGTGTGCGCACGTGTGTGTTTATTYTTGCTGGCTGATTTAGAGGTTATTTACCCTTTTTTGTTACAGAATTCAGGTAATTATTTAATTCTTCGTGTAATTCAACTTACTCTAAATCCATCAAAAACTACCTTCAGGAAGGTTTTCTTACTGAACAAAACACGAATCAAAAAAAATTGCTTCAGGATGCCTCAAAACACACAATCTTTTCTTCCCAGCCTTGTTGAGACAGCAGAACTATGGAACCTATGTTCCTGAAGCACCACAAACTACCCCTTATTTACCACACAGCACCAGCTGATACTGTGAGCGGTCCAAGTTTCTTAAGACAGTTTATCACAGCCTAGGCAGCCACAAGTGCCCATTGTAAAGCATTGGGCAGACAGAGATGTAAGCAATCCTTTCAGTGTGATAAAATTCTGGTCAAACTCTGGACCACTCCTTAAGTTGCCATTGTATCAATTCACAAAAAAGAAGTTTAGGCCATGGATATTTACAGTCAGCGGAAGAATACCAGAGACAAATTCTTRCAGAATAGGACTGGAATGCACTCCAGTCATAAAATAATGTTGGAAMATATTCCTGGAACAAAATCAGGCAAGGACTTAGCTTATTCTCTGTCCAAAGTGTCCATTTCTCACAGGACCAAGTCATCACTAAAAACATGACATATTTAAAAGAGAATAAAAATATCTACTAGTAAACAGCAGGAAATCTCTTGACAGGTCAAATTATTTGTTCCTACTTTACAGTTGAGAAGGCCTTTATCAAGGAAATCTTTATGTAGATGCATAGATGCATCATGTTTACAAATATATTAAGTACTAAATTTTTCAGGTCTTAAAACTAATGGCTTCTTCTTTCAGTTTAATATCGCTGTACTTCTTGTCATTCAAAACMAAAAACATCTCTTCAAGGGATAACATCCTATTTACCAAACTGGTCTGTACAGTTTGCTGCAAGAGTGACCAGGGGCCAGATTCTGCCAGCTTTTTTCACCAAGTTATACTTCATGCCCCTTGCAGTACTTCCAAAGAAAATGCATCTTTCACAAGACAAAAACGTTTCTCCAGGTACAAAGGAAGAACCTCATCTAAAAAGAGAAAAGCAGAGTAAGAAATACCAGAATAAAGAGTTTCAAAAGTCTAACTGGCTGGTCTTCTCTTGTGTCAAATGTCTACCAGCAGGTGAGCATTCCTCTGGGGTGTTGGGACATCTCAGGCCTTGAGGCTGGGACGAGAGGAGACTTGTTAAGTTGGTWAAGACTCCTTAACTACATGTGAGGATTTGTTCATTTGCCCTTGAATTGTGGGCCTCTGACAGGTGATAGAAGCAAATCTTGGATTGGAAGATGTTCTGTGTCAGCCCCCTAGACAGCTTGTATTACAGCAGGGAATTATTTAAGCCATTTAGACTATTTTTGATACCTATCCCTTTCAAACCTGATCRTAATTTGCTCTGGCATTCTGCTTTGGGAAAATTGTGCCAACTGGGGACAGAGGAAAAAAAAAAAGTACAGAGAAAGGTACAAGAAGGAGTGCATGCAGCTAATGACTGAGATAAAGTTGAGCACTGGATAAAAATACAATGGAACCCATGTTAAGTGCAACAATGCTAGCAAAGGTGGATTGTGTCATTCTCCTTGAAACAAATAGAAGGTGCAGATAATTTTTCTGCTAAAGAATCATCTCTGATTGTTTGTGCCACAGAGGCAGATAAATGCCAAAAAGATAGATCCCTCTGYCTCTGAGATACTGTCCTATATAGTATAAAGTTAATAGCAAAGTAATAACGAGCCTCCAGTCCTGACATAAAATATAAAGTTATGCTTGCTAGATGCAAGCTTCATGATCTATAACCTGTAAATCCCTGTGATCATAGCACAAGAAGCYTCTACCACACTGGTGAAAGAAGGGCAAAAATGCCTGCAAAAACCTGGACAGCTTTTSACCAGGAGTACACCATGTTTTCAGCCTAATTTTGCACATAAATCAGGAAATAAAACAGTTTTTGTCTTGGCTGGTGGCCTAATGATACAATCTATATACATTTGATGATAAGGGCTTACATTTCTGAGAAACTGAGATCTGAGATCTGCACTCACCTAATTGGTACAGACAAGAAGGGAAAATAGAGGAATTTGCATTTCTTCTACATTCCCATCCTGAAATAACAGTTTACCAGTTGTGTGGCTGCACTGACTATGAGTCCTAGATATATCCAAGATCCCAATGAGTCACACGGCAGGGCGATGAAAAACAAAAGGTATTTCCTATTCTCTTGATAACAATGATTTATTTTTGCTAAAGAATTAATTAATCAATCAATTTCTTAGCCCTCATTTGTCAAACTTGTGCCAACATGTGAAAATTCTTCAAAGCTCCAGAAAAAAGGAAAACTGAAGCGTACAGCTTCTATTCCAGGAGTTGGAATTGCTCACATTACCATTCGGGGTGTAATAATAACTTATTATATTTGTTAAATTACTTTTACTGGTCACTTGAAAAATACAAACTTCCTGCAGTGAATGGGAATGACTGTGGCAGTATTCTTCCACAAATGTATGTTCCTTGTTATTAGAAAAAAAAATTCTAAAAAAAAAAAAGTAGAATGACTAACTAGACTTGCAAACAAATTTTGGCCCTGAATACATACATACATAYATATATATATATATATATATATATATATATATAGTTTATCTGCTTCAAGATATTGCCTGACCAGCAATGAAAATCCCACCTTTCTGAAAGCATCAGAATTTCCTCCAAATATGGTTGCTTTAAATAAACTGAAAACAGGGTGGGAAGAATGGCTTCAGGCTCGCAAGAAAGTGAGTAGCTGCTCTCCAGGAAATTACACATTTAGATGGTATATGTCCTGAATGAAGATTAGTTTATACAGGGACATAATAAAATCTCCCACTGTGATCCCTTTACAAAATCCATGGAAATTGATGATGTAACAACTATAGCTTCTCATTTGTTAGCCATTTCTTTCCACTGTACATTAGACAATGGTCACTTAACTCACACAGCAATTCCTGATGATAGTACATTATCCTCATGATAGTCAGTAAAACAAAAAAACTACAGTGGCTGAAACAGCAGAACTTCTACATCTGTTTGAACAAAATCTATTCAAATAATCAAACACTTACAAGGAACTACTAAAAAGCACAATTAAGGTAGAATGTATTAATAAATGTTTAATACTTACACCTTTTTTCTGGTCTTCTGAAACTAAGAACCAATTTAATTTTGTCTGATATTAAAATTTTATAACCATGTGGTARGAAAGCTTTACTAATTCTGGGAGAGAAATCTTGCTTTACATGCCAGCCATGTGGTAACTCTTAAAGTTGCACCTATTAATTACAAACTATCTTAAAATTACGAAAGGGCAACTGAAATAACACTAGCTTTCAACTATGCTTCAGTCCAAAAAAATTGATTAATTTATATGTAGTCTCTAATTTTCACCCAGGGACATTCTAGCAGTCTCTTGCAAAATCCTCACAGTAGGTAATCTATTTGGGCCTTGGAAAAAAAAAATTAGCAGACTTAGTATTCACTGAAAGAAGAAAGCCAGTCTTCACAATTCTACTTCCTTCAGAAAAAAAAACCCCAAAAAACCCGAACATACCCAAAATAACCCCCCTTCCCCCCAAAGCAATTATTCAAACTCCCAGCTAACAGATTTAATGCAGACCCTGGGCATACCAATTTCACAAAGACGAGAAAAAGCAAAGCAAACAGTGAGCCGATGCATTATTTGTGCTGTAACGTGCTATTTGAGTTGTGCTGCTCCCCAGTGTAGAGGGACTCCCTAGCTGGGGAGAACACAGGGAAGAGTAAAAGACAGCTTTACTGACCTGTGTGCTGCCGCCGGTGCTTGGTCAGGGCATGGCGCGTCCCGCCGGCAAAGCCACAGAGGTCACACAGGAACGACTTCTCGCCTGTTGCAACAATAAACAGATGAGGGACTGCGGAGGTCACAGATCATTAAAACATATCTATCAAGGCTTTCAGGGTTACTAATTCCTCCAATCAAATGTTTCCATGTAAATATGTCAAATGGGAATGAAATTACCACTGCGGTTTATTGACTGTGATAAAATCTGAAAAGCACCACTGAACATAATTACATACTTGTCAGACCCATAAAAATTAGCTTTATTATCAATGGAATGGTTTTGTACAACTTCATTTCTGTTAGATGTCTTCCAGATGGGGCTGCTTTATGCACTTGAACAGTTTTTATGCATATCCTGATTTTTTACAATTCCCATACATCTGGCCTTTCTGTGCTGAGTAAAGATTGCCTGGAAAAAAAGTTAATATACTGTATATATGATTCTGCTTAAATAAAATCTATTTAATTTACTAACAAATTAAAGGTACTGAGAAATTTTCAACAGACTAGGTTTCAGTCATCTTTAGTTACCTTCTATTTATTAATAAGTATTAAATAATTTTCTTGAACACAAGAAGAGYACAGGCAACAATAAAAGCCAAATTATTCAGTACCAGTGGCAATTCAGCTCTGTTTATGTTTCTAAAGTTTTCATGACATAAAGAAAACAGGTCTGGGGATTACTACTGAATTGCAGCAGAGCTCACATTGTTCATCTTCAAATGATAATTCTTCATTCCAAACCTCTGGACCAATTTGAGAGATTTTGGCAAGCTCAAAACTCATTAAAAGTATATAAATACACTCTTTTAAGCTTTTTTTTTTTTTTTAACTGAAGCTAGGATTTTACTCTGTTGCCCATAAATACAGTTTATCATTTCACAGCAATATTTTTACTCAGTGTGTAAATCAGTAACGTGCACAGAAATCTCAGTCCATAAAGGCCACATGGAAGGTCATTATGAATTAATAACGTTAACTTCAGGTATAGTCTCAATAACCTGAGATAAGACTGAATTTTTTTCAAGAATCCCATTAGCCATTTGGAGCCAAATTGTCTCCTTACACAGTAACACAGCARAGAGGGGGCTGGTGGAGCAGTGATGCTGAGTTCATTGAAACTAACAGTCTCCTTCCAATTCTTCCCCATGGGGAAGAAAATTTAGTTCCTACAAAAGATGGCTGGGTTAAGAGGTCCRGTGTCAAATTACCGAATTCTCCTGTGGAGACAGAAGGATGGAACCCTCCATGCTGTATATTCCCACATAAGCAGGCACAGGAATACACAGACTTCCTGGAAAGGCACTCATTTAACTTTGGATACTGTTCATATAAGCAAGAGACCACCTTGTGAGTGGGAGCTCCCAGGGAGCAGCTGCCCTCTCCTACCACCACCTCAATGAGGTCTCTGAGGAACCCCAGCTGCCCCAGTGAGGGAGTCCCTGGGCCCTGTGATACCATGAAGAAGGCAATTCCAAAGTTTCCAAGGCAGCTCAAATCCTACCACCAAACTGGGATGACAAAGGAGCTTATAAACCTCTGCAATGTAGCAAGGCTTTGGCATGCAATGGATACATATTTCAGAATTTCAGTGTTTCAGAAAAAAGCAAATGGTGCATTGTTATTTTCTGCATCCAAATCTGGTCAAGTAAATCAGAYTSAAATTATACAGGASTTTGGGCTTTTTTGAAATTTTGATCTGTTGATGAGAGCATCTCAGAAGAGTGGCTAAGGTGCAGAATATTTCTAGCACCTCTTTTGGGAGTGAATTCCAGCAATCTGTTATTGTAATTGAATATTAWAAAAAAATCAGAAAAATCAGAACASAAACCCATTCTCACTATCACATGAAGAATGCATTTGTGCTAAATGATGTAACAAACTTTGAATTTTACTGCAAAATCTTTGTCAATAATATTGCTGAGGCTACACATGATGGTTACACAGAGATTTCTGCAAAGTCTCTTCCGAGTTTTTTTTTAGTTACTTTATGGCATTTTAAATATCAGGATCTTCAGCATGTAGCACTTCAATTCATCAGAATATCGAAGAAAAGGAATAGAATGACTACACATAATGCTTAATTATAATTAAATATTAATTTAATTAATTAATCAATTTAAAGTATAAATCTTTCTAACTAGCAGTAATGCCTAACACCCCAGCATAAAATTCACACTTTAAAGTTAAATGCTGTTCCATGCCTACCAAGAAATTGCTCATCATCTATATATTATCATAAATTAGCTCATGTTGTGTTTAACATCTAGGAGCAGACCTGAGTATGGCCTGCAGCTTCATGCAGTAATGAGAACACAGAGCACCTATAGCATCTTTGCAGCTCATGGATTTACTGGGTAGTTTATATTTGGGGGCYTTTGCAATGGCTTTTGAACCACAAAGAATTCATTCAAAATCAACAAAGGGCTTTAAAGTAGAGAAACAGATCCATCCTATTAAACAATCTGCCAGTTAATACTCTGCACTCCTCTAGGTCACATCTAGGAACTCTCATGCAGGCAGGGCTCTTGAGGGAAGCTTTGGATCTGAAAATACAAGACTGGAGGAAATTTGGCCCCTGCTAAGGAAAGGTGGTGATGCATCAGATTTTTTGCAACATTAATTTTCTGGCATATTAATAAATTAATTACCTTATTTGTTGTATGTATCATGGCATATCTCCAGAAACACGGAGAGAAAACTTCATCACCTGTGATTTTAAGTTCAGATGCACAGTATTTCCTAGCCCTGAAGCTTGATGGGGGATGAATCCCTCACATCCAGACATAATATTTCATTTGACGTTTGAGCATACATTGATACATTGATGTATTTTACATTCTTCTGGATATGCTTAACAATTTTATCATTCCAAACTCAGAATTTGTGACTTTTTAACTTTTAGGAAAATGTAAAGGCAATATTTCACTTGCTGTACAGGGGGCTGATCTAACTTGCCATGTTTATATGATAGCAGAAATGCAATAGAAAATGGTCCTTTTCTTAACAACTTGAATTAGTTTCAAGTGTGCCATTTTGCATTCAAATGTAGAAAGACACGGAAACCAATCCTTTATTTT
>CADDXX010000011.1:4197919-4202919 GCA_902810485.1 Alauda arvensis | reverse complement strand
TTTTCTGCCCCTACATACCTGCTCTCTCTGCCTTCACCTACATTTTCCTGATCCTGTTTTCAGTTTTGTTTTTCTCCTCTCAGTGCCTATTTTTCCACCTTCCTTGCTGCTACTTAAAACATTGTAGACACAAATGCAACTCTCTATCCTTACTTTTAACCCCTAATGACTACACTGACAAATTTATAGTCAACCAAACGAGGGTATGTTAAAGTGTAAGGAAAACTAAATTCCACTCAAAAAGTACACTGCATGGATAAAATTAGCATATAGGAAGCATATGTGCTCTTTCCTCTTCACACACCAAATTTTCCAGGTATGATTACACAATAATTGAGTACAACTGAGGTTTCACAATTTCTGGATTGGAAATCACATAGATCTTTGGCCATGAAATCTGATGGAAAGCTGGATTTACAGAACCTGAATAATTAAAAAATAAGGGAGCAGATAGGCAGGGAAGGGGTTTTGAAAATTTCATAGTGATTTTTCAGAACTGAATCCTGACACTTATTAATTCAAATATTATTATATAAAGTCTATGYAGAAGGTATTGATGATATAACTGTACTGATTACCTACTAAAAATACAAGCTACCCAAAGAACATGTAGAGAAAGAAAATATTACCCTCAACAGTCTTGCAAGTACTTAAGCAGATTGGTACAGCAGTGGGATGAAAAGCTGTGCAACATATCAAAAGCAACACTGAAGTGTATACCATTTCTGCGGGTTACTAAACTGGATTCTGACCCTAAATGGCAACTGAAAATCCAACAAGTGAATACTTTTATCTAGGTTCTTGAAGTTTGCAGCATTTATTTGGGTCCATTCTGATGGCTCACAACCTGCTGTCAAAATATGTGTTTTTTTTTTAAAAACTAGTTTCACTAAACTGTACATGTTGTTAAGCCTTTGAAAAAAAAAAGAAATGGGTGCCAGTAAGTACCTAGCAAAGGACAGTTTGAAACATGCAGTTTTCCTCAGAAAAGAAAACTCGCATGAAATAGTTGCATAGTGATGCCTTAAAAATGAAATCACTTTGGAAAACTGAGCATTGCGTGAGATGATGTATCACATTTGTGCAAAAAAAAATATCAATCAATCAAACAATCAAGTTGTTTGAATAGGTCTAAAAAGTTGACTACATCACATTCTGAACAGCACTCAACGTTTCTTCAGCTGTGAGGAAAAAAAAAGTGTTTTCAAAACTGCCATCACCTCAAGTCTGAGTCTTAACAGAAGATTGTTCTGACTGTGCATCAGCAATAGGTTACGTGCATCAATTTCTGACCTTTGCTTCAGCTTTGAAATATCACCAATTTCAAATTTACCCATCCTAACACACTGGGCTGAATGCCTCATGTCACAGAAGTGACAAAATTGGCCCATTGTGTTCAATACAGCAGCAGAGCAGAGGAAAATGTAGGTCTGTAGCTACAGGTAGGTTAATAATTCCATGGGTGCTATATACATCAGAACAGCACAGACCTGATTCTTCAGTCTMTCTACTGACTCTGCAGTACACTTTGAGGTGAAATGTAGGGAAAATTTAGTCTTGTTACTTTCTCAAGCGTTTATACCTCTGAAGAGAGTCAGTTTCTCTACTGAGGTAGCAGCTACTATTTCTAGATCACTGCTTTTCAGAATAGAAACATACTCTAGATCTGTATCTTCCAAATTAAAAACATAATCTAACATAATCCAACATAAATTAAGTAGGACTAAAGGTTACTCTCTGTGAGGAAAACAGCAGTGTGAGCCAGCTGAAAGGCATGATGCATCCACTAGACACAGCCTCGTGATTCCCATTGTATTCATTAAGGCATAARGGAAAGTTTTAAATTTATCATCTTCCACAGTGTTATAATATTCTGTCAATTTTGTAACATTAATCTTGCTGCAGAGCTTTTTATAACATAGAATCACTTAAAATAGTGTCACAGCCTACTGTTTAATGCACATAAAGGTATGTTTCATTAACACTACTATGTGAGTTTTTACCAGGACAAATATATAATGTAGAAAAAACTGAACATCTGTATAAAATASTGATTCAAAAGCTTTTATACCAATAAAACTTAGAGATTCATTTGAACACACTTTTTCTCTCTTTACCTAGAGGATGCTAGAACACAGTGATGGAACAGAAACACTGGATTAACACAATCTAATGGAATGATGCTATAAAACGGGCAAATTTTTACAGTCCCATTACTTTATAAGTTTTTCTCCATCATAAATTTCTCAGTTGTTACTGCAGTACATGTGACAATATTTTATTTCAAGAAAAGCTTGGTCTATCCTAAAACTGTTCTGGATCTATTTATCCACGTACTGGAAAACCTCTGGAATTATATTTGATTCTGGGGGGAAGAAATTCTGGAAGATTTTGAATTCTGTATAAAGAGATCAATCACTCAACCAAATGCTCTGCAGAGTATTTTACATAASCACAAGCAGCTCATGGCATTCAGGTAGATGAAAAATAGAAAGAAAAACTAGAATTTTAAGTCAGTCTAAGGACACTGCATGGGACTCATCCATAAGTTTGTAAATATGGATGTAAATATGGTATTTAATTTTTAAGAGCAAGATACACTGCACTGGAGTTCAGCTCATCAGATTCAAATCACAAGGAAGTTCATGATCAAAAAGATAGGCTCTGCTATCAAATGTTTGCACAATTTTAAGGAAAGAAATGCAACTACCTTCTGATAGCATATCTCTTCCTGATGTTACACCAAGATGCCATTTATATCCTCAGGACCACTGTAAACATGGATGCAATTAAATTAAAACTTGTCTTTAGAACTATATTTTTATTTTAACTTTACTGAAACCATTACCTATCTCCTAAAACATCAGAAAATTTCTTCAGTATCTTTTGAAAATAGAACAAAAAATACATATAAACAAGTATTTTTGAACCCAAAACTACTGGGATTTTAAATGGTTGTTTCTTGTTTCTCAAAGAGAAAACAGTTCCAATGCTGTAAGAATGGTTTTGAATTTGCTGTCAATTAGGACTGGGTTTTTTGGGGGTGAGGGTGTTATTATGGATATCTATCAGGTCTCCACTGTAAGACTAGCAGCTTACAGCAGAATAGGAACATCAAGAGTGACTTGTGTCATTAGAATAAATAAATCCCAATAGCCAATACAATAACTGACAGCCTTCAGGATGCTTGAAAAACCATGGTAGACATCWATTTTTAGCTGGATCTTATTGTCCCCCCTCAGACAGAACACCCACTCAYGTAAGAACTGACCTGCTATTCTAATGTGTATTTGCAGCAGATACTGTTAAGATGGAGTCTACTGTACACAAAATGAATAGTGTAAGCCTTGTGCAGAGTTTTCCCATGGAAATTTTCTCTTCAGGATGGACATCTAACCAGGTCTAAGTCAAACAAGATTGAAAATTAATCAAATAAAGTATTTCTAAAGAAACCCCAAAACTCTACCACACATGAGTAGGCAAAATAATTTTCTTTCAGGGTTCTGACTACTCCTATGTTCATGTGTATATGACTTTAAAACAAAGAAATTGCATCTCTGTATWTTCATCAAGTGCAGGACAAGATCAGTGTTCTTTGCATATTTGCAGTCAGGTCCTTTGGCAGTTCTCACATTTCTCACATTTTTCTATCAAAATAAAGTCTTCCATTTTTTGGTTTCTATCCTTCTATCCAAAAAACACCCCAGCACATAATGGCTAGAAACCAGCAGATGCCGATTCTTACTCTGACCCACAATTAATCTCCAATTTAATTAAAATCTTTATTAAAAATATATATTTTTAAAACTCTAGAGGTCTTTCAAAAGTGATGAAAACTGCTCTGTTGCTAACAAAACCAAGGAAACACAATGAGTTTAATTTAGGTCACAGTGACATCAGAGAGGTTTATTTATTGCCAGCTTTGTTGCATCCAACAAAGCTTTAATCTGTRACATGCTGTAGCTTGTAAAACAGCAAAGTGGTATGGTATCAGAGAAACTACACCATGCCATACATTTCTAAAAACGTCTGGTGTCAAGCACATTACACTCAGCAACATCATCAAGAAGAAAGGGAAGGAATTTTTGGGGGGTTGTTTTCTGTGTTTTCAGTTTACATTTACAGCTGAAACAGCCTTTGAAAATTCCTATGAAGACTTCACACACTGAGAGACAGCTGTTTTTTTGTAATTGGAGCTGACRAGAGTACAACGTTTTTATGAAGCTGAAAATCAGGGCAGACCTTAGGTTTTACAAAGGGAAAGAATGAGAATCAAGGCTTGGTTCTGTGAACTGCAGAGTCCATCCAGTATCAGACAGAYACACCTTGGAAGGACAGAGGGGTGAGAAAATCAGATTTCAGCACATGCAGGACAAGGACTGTTTTGCTCTTTCAAGCAAGGGTTTCACTGGRGTATGATGGTAACAAAGGAATGCARTGGGCTTGGGGTACCAAAACCCCTCCAACTCCAGATATATTTGGACATTGACAGCCTGSACCTCCAGTCTTCTGGGAGCACCTTGGGGAGCATTAAAATCACTGTGAGCAGATTAATAGAGCCTACAGTGGCCTGCTGGACACGTGGCTGCTGGGAATGTGAGAGTGAGGCTTTACCAACTGCTCTGCTTGCCTGAAAAGAAGGTTCCTTTTAATTTTAACCAAATGCTTATTGGGAAGTTTATGTATTTGTAGTTCAGCTACTTCTTAATTATATTTAACATATGCTACCATACTGCAGACTACTTAAAATATCACACATATGCAAATCCACATGCCAGTGATAGTTTGTATCTGGTGGTTATTTTAACCTGAGTTCAGCTACCAATGCAAAAAGTTCACCTGCTTGAGAGAAGCCCAGATTTCACTGTTTTCTCCTAAACCTTCCCAGCATGGTCTAGGTCTGATTAAGAGTCAGTTCCAGTGTAACCCTGCACTGCAATGCTAAAAAACAGACAAATCACCACTTTAATTCTGACAACTGCACTTTAAGGGTTTATTCT
>CADDXX010000011.1:4155138-4188508 GCA_902810485.1 Alauda arvensis | reverse complement strand
CACTACCAGCTCCACTGCAAAGGCTGCTTCTAAGATTACAGCACCTCCTATGCTGTGGCTCTAACAACTTTCATCCATCTAATTCTTCTGCAAAGAGRTGGCAGCTTCATATTTTGCCCTATTTGATTCAGGAACCAAAGTTTAAAAAAACCCAGCCCTTACTTCTCTTACTTAAATGTGTCAGRGAGCACTGTTGCTCCTAGCATCTGGCCTGAAGTCAACATGCCCAACTGCTTGAAGACAAAGCCTGTGTACTCATTGTGTCCAGAAATTAAGGAATAAGCTAACCTAAAACAACACTGCTGTTTATAAAAGATGCTTTCATTATTCTACAAATTCTTCCTCTTAAGTATTGACTACATCACGCCCTGCATATCTTACATCTCAAATGTTGACTTCTTAAGCTAACAGGGCTACAGGTTAAAAAAACATCTTACTGCACCATTTTGAGAAAATTCAGCAAATATTTCTTTCTGTGAAATCACAGACCAGATGCAAAAAAAAAAAAAAAAAAAAAAAAAAAAAAAAAAATTAAAAAAAAAAAAAAAAAAAAAAAAAAACCAAGAAAAAATAAAAAAAAAAAAAAAAAAAAAAAAAAACAACAAAAAAAAAAAAAAAAAAAAAAAAAAAAAAAAGGCAAAACCAGAGTAAGTTTTCAACTGTACACAATGCATAAGCCCTGTATGACACAGCAAAAGTACATTGATTTCCATTCTTTTACAAATGTTCAAGTTTTAAAAAGTTAAAGTCATTTTCTTAAAATTTAAAAACCATCAATATATTAACACTTTTAAACTCTTTGTAACAACGACCCACCATGACAATTACCTTSCACAAACACTAAATAAAACTTCAGAGCAAAAGGGTAGCATGACACTGGAGAAGAWAAATTGTATATTGCAAAGAGATGAACAGCTCTGCAGAACTTATTTCCACATGCATACTCTCAAACTAACATATTTCCTTCAGCAGTTTTTCAGATATAAATTAAGACAGGTTCCTAAAAGGTAATCAGTAAATYGTCACACAGAAAACTTTTTCCTTTGCCCTCAAATGGCAAAAATAAGCAACTTGTACTATSCTATTTATAGATTTTGTATTTTCCTGCATAAAACCTATAAAGACAGAACATTAACCCACAGGTAACCAAAGCTAAAGGCAGGAGGATCTTGTAGGCAGAAGCAAACCATTAGAGTCAAGAGGTTCATTTGATAGATGGCTTGCAATGTCCTCTCACACCACACATGCATAATTGATGCTGAATTGTAAGTTCAGGGTTTGTATTCTATTTGTTTGGGTTTATTTCCTCCTGGGTTATAGGTTCTGTATGTGAAAGTRTAATATTGACAGTTGTTCAGATTGGTGAGCAAGAAATTGTCTGTGACTACCAAAAAAAGCCCAAAGACAGAAAAAAAATGTATCTTCATATTGGCCAACACCTGGCAACAATGTAGAGTTAAATAATTGTAAGAATTCTCTTTTCCAAGCCACAGGCAGAAATTAAAATAGCTAGCTAACCAGAACTAACCCAAGATGTTGCACTGTAACTTCCTCTTATCTTCCATGGTTTTTAGATGAATGAATAATAAAAGCAACATTACATCAAGCTATAATATTTTAAATAGTAGCATAAGGTACACTATTATTGTATAAGGTAATGTGAAAATATGTTAATTAGGATTTAAGAAGCTACATCAGAAACTTATGTTCTATTGAAAACATTCTATAGGAAAGTCATTAAGTAGACCCATTACTGGCCAAGCTGACCACAAAGTCCGAATATCTTGCTGTGTACTATTTATTTTAAATATAACCAATAAGGTATAATTTTACTTACAAACTGACCTGATCTGGAAAAAACTTAAAAACATATAGTTTAATATTGTATAGCTTCATCAAAAATAAGCTTGTTAAACTATATTAGACATGGCACTGTATAGAGGAGCCAGTGAGAAGAACAAAGAGAAAAAAAATTAAGCATTAGTTAAAATACTGGATGACTGCAAGRTAACAAGGCTGTGAAGCTTTTGAATGACTACCTACTAATTATTTTTATATATGTGGCAATCCCCAGAATTTTATAACTCCAGTTTGAAAACATTATTGTTATTGACATGATACTGTTGTTTTATACAATCACTAACAGTTGTTAAGGATAGATGGCCTATAAAAAAATTCATTCATCATATTTTTGGGGCAGCAAGTATAAAAGGATTGTGCTCAAGGCCATCAAGGCCATTTCCATACATTATTAGAAGTGTGGATGGTTGAAGCAAGTGTGGAATTTCACAAACTTGAAGGAGGTCAAAGGAGAGCAGAGAAGACCAACACAGAAAGAAGCCACTAAAAATGTGAAACCAGAAAGTTGGTAGCTYGGGGAGATCTGCAGTAAACATAGCCAGAGGTGGCTTGGTATGTCCTATCCAAACACCGATGTAAGCCMAAGGTTAGGAACAACAATAGGGCAAGGCACAGAGTCATGCACACAATCTATGTCCTCCACCCAATTTTTGCTCAGATCACAGAGCAAAATCCAACAGAACAACTGATAAACTACTTGGTTTTGTTCATGTCCCTGAAACAAAAACATCTGGGAGAAAAAGTCTGTGYTGTCACTTGGCTAGCATGAGAAGCTCCTTCTTGATAACAGCTTTAGTCTTGTCACTGACAATTGCCTATTAATGATGTCTTTTAAAATTCACCTAGGGAGACTGATACAAAATCCAAAAAGAGATTTGGAATACAGCTGTCATAACAAGATGAGTGAAACAAGAGAGCAAACTCTTTATATCACGAAATTGGTTATTGCAAACGTGAAGCTGAGTGGGAGAGCCTACTTTTACTTCAGCTCTCACAAATGAGCAGGAAAATATTGCCTGCACACATACTCCTGGACCAATGGATAAGTTGGAAAATCAGCTAAAACTTCCTGACATTCTCACCTGCTAAGAAGTATTATTAGCCATTTTAGCAACAGGTAACTAAAAGTCAGATCAAATCACTAAGTAATTAAATACTAATAGAAGWGGAATTATTTATATTGATTAAACCAGTATTTCTACTTTACTAAACAGCTACCAGCAGATCTTTTATTAACAAATTAGGATTTGACTTTATTATTACTTTATCAGCAGCAGCATATCTATAAAAAGCACTTAGTATTTTCAATATGAAAAATCCCATTCATGATCAACAGGGTTCATACAATTTCAAACAAAAACAAAGCAAAGCTTTGAAATGRCAATAGCTTTAACTATTAGAACTTACTACAATGGCATAAACAATTATTGCTGTCCAATAACTAGAAAAAATCTGTATCTTCAAAATTATGGTTTTCAAATCAGGTTTTAAATTTACATGTGGTATCCCCAAAAGGTGAAGTAMCTCCAAAAGGCAATACTTTGGTAGTAAATTGTATACTAGCAAAGTGGGTTTTGAACTGTTGAACTATCATTTTTTGAAAATTGAGCAACTAAATTACACTTTTTCAAACTTATTCTACACATTATATGACCAGTCCCATTATATTGCTAGAATACATCACTGATATGAAGGGAATAAAGAGTAGCACAAAAAACAATACTTTGTATCAACCTTGAAACAATGTACTTTGACCACAAAACTAAGATCAGCCCTTCTAGGAGATTTTAACCTTAAATTGTCCAGATTCATTATTCCATGATAATTACAATGCTGTGTTGATTTACATTCCTGATTCTGAACTATTTTCTGAGATGACTGCATTTTCTGTAATTTCTTATCTGCYTTAACTAACACAATTGATTCAATTATAATGATTGCCCAGTATCTGTATTAGCTGGGAAATGCAGATTCAAAGAAAATGGAAAAAAACAAGGAGAAATCGTCAGTTAAATTAGTTAACCATTGCATGTCTTATAAAGGGCCCACACAATTCATAACAATTTATATAAACACTCACTGACTGCTGGTACAACAATTATTCATAGGCTGATGGAAGTTCCTGCCCAAATTCAATAATGTCTGAATCAAACAAAGGTTAAGATGAAGGTTTATTTCTTTAGTATTAAAGAATCCTCACCAACCACAACAGCACATACAGAAAATAAATTTTGCTCCCTTGGGCACAAATACCTCTGCTCAATGAACAATGGCTTTCACTCTGCTAATTGGAGAATGGAGAGGTAAAGGTCATGTGTAAAAACAATAGGGGATATAAAAATAATGCAAACTAAGGAAATTACAGCATTTTCCAATTGTCAGCGTGACAGCTACCAGTGAGAAATAAGGACATCAGATACATGTGCCCTACTGTGCAAGGCTGGGTAACAAGACAGTCTCCACTCCAGAATGCTGGCAGTATGTAAACATCTTCTCTTTCTAGGGACAATGGGCTATGCCCCAACAAAAGCAATAATCTTCTCTAGAATTACATTGACCTGGAATTCAGCTAATAATTTCAACAGGAGGAAATAGGAAGAAAGAGGCAAGGATAAAAACAGGGGGGAAAAGAAGTCTCTGAATTAGGTCATGGAAGTGTAATGGTTTGAACTAYTCTGTTCTGAGTAAATKAATTTTAATTTTCTTGTACATATTTAAGYGTTGCCTTGTTAAGCAGTTTGGTTGGGTGAAAAATAAGAGCAGGGGTTAGAGCAGCATTGTGCACCTAACTTGCTTTCCATGGATGAGAATAGACAAACGCAAATTATAGCAAAACATTCAGGAAAAAAAAGTACGTGTAGGCAAACTATCATTTAACTTTTTGAAAAATCTGTATGTCTATAGTGGTGTCCTTTTCTTAATTTAAATGACAGATGCAGATGTTGCTCCTAGTAGTTAGCACTCACATTAATTTATTTTTAAGTATTTGTACACAGGTTTCAGACCACATTAAGAGAAGCCACATTTTCAAATTAAATTATAGCAAGAAATTTTTAATCATGTTTCCTTCTTCCTCCCATTCTTTTTCCTTGCATCTATTTTAAATAGTTGCCTTGAAAATGCATGTACCCCTGAAAAGCTCTAGATTGCAATTTTTCTCAGACTTGCAAAGGGTTGTCATGTTTCAGCTCTTTTCCCCCTACTTACTTGTCCAGTCTTCAGTGTTCTAAGACATGCACTTAAAGGATAATAAAAGAAGACCACATTATGTGTCAAATTAAATGTTGTTGATACTTGCTTTAAGTGTACATGCACTGACATTCTGTTATGGATCAGCTGCTGGACAATAATCCTTGCACATTCCCCGCCTGACAGATTGTTCTGTATTTTGTTTGAGATGCCCTAATGTTTCTGACGACCCATACAAGGCCACACATTTCAGCAAATTTTCCAAATTAATACTGAGACCAGTTTACAATGTTTTCTTCAGTAGCGCTCAGTCTTACTGATTGTGTCCTAAATAATAAACCATGGCCTCAGGCAGTTTTTCTCAGAATGTTTATGATGAGAACTCATTCATCTAAATCTACTGGCCAGTGGAATAAAATAAATCAAGAATCTCCCAAAATATAACAATATTTGTGTTCTCTAGATAATTGATGACTGCAGCTGCACTAATTAAAACCCATGTGAGTTTCATTAATCTTGGTCACTGGGACCAAYTGCTGCACACCACACCCTGATCCCTGCACATCGCCCTTGTGTCACATTCAGGTGAGGCTTGACTTTTACTTAGAATCTCACTGCATCACTTTTTAAACTGCATCAGTTTTTAAAACTGAACTATCATATCATGCATCCACCTACAGTGCAGCTAAGTGACTTAATTCAAAACAAGCAAGCTCAATCATAAATTGAAAATTTTACTTCAGACTAAATTATTTTCAGTAAGATGCTTGTCAATACTCTGCAACCCCAAAGTAGACAGTGAGGCATGGACAAGGGCAAAGACTATCTGAAAAAAAAAAAAAGTCTCTGATCAGAGGAAAGAGAAATAAAATTAGATTTTCTTCAATGYTACTACAGTGGCATTTTGTTTGCATATTACAGTTTTCTCTACTGGAAATCAAAACTGCACCCTCASTAGAGTATTTCTAGGTAATAGGTGTATTGTACATATATTTTTCTGTATCAGAGAACATTTTTATAGCTGTAGATATGCTTTGCTTGTTAAAGAAAAAGAAATGTGTCAAAAACTTGTGGTTCAGATAAATATCTACAGAAATAGCTATAACTAATGTTAATAACTAAGCTGCCTTGCAGATCATAAATACTAGGAAATATAAATAACTCCTAGAGACAACTGCACAATCTATATTTGAGGAAAGGCAACATTTGAGTAATCAATCACATGAAGGCAACACTGTCATAAGCTGAGTTTATGAAAATACTTGTAAACATTTATTAAATGTAAATCCCTCTTCAAAATGTGTGTTATCAGAGATCCCCATTTTTTCATGCAATTTGGAGTATGTAATATACAGCAGCTGATGAATATACAAGAGCCTTGTTGCAGGAGCTGCTTCCTGTTGGTCTTTCTAAGTGCTGGCAGTGATACAATTTCTTTCAAAMTAATGTCATATAGAACATGTTCTAGAGAATAACCAATACAATTTAAAATCTGGCTGTATCATCCTTACCAAACAAAATAATTCTTGCTATTAACACTACTTCTTTTTCAAGATTAAGGAGTACATTTTGCTTTCGTTGCTGATTGAAGCCAAAGGAAAAAATAATAACTCATGTAACTGGGAACAAGTTTTGGACCATTATGTACAGGCTTATTTTTAAACTGTAATAAAGCTTTTGTCAAAGTAACTTAAGAGCTGGCAGGCAAAGTTAATAAATGCTGCACTGCAAAATGCTTCCACAAGAAAGCTTTGTGCTGCCCCTTTGGAAGGTTCTTCCTATGTATGTGAAGGAAATGTTGCAAATCTCTCCAAAAAACTGCTGCTATTTGCCCATACCTGTCTCCTTAGGCATACATGGTTTGTTCCTCTCAAGTTTTTCTACTTTCTTTCAGCTCTTGAAGGATTTAGTCAASCACTGGCCAGCCCCCACAGCTCTGAGCACAGCAATCATTTCTCCGACCGACAGCTATTCAGAACATGCAGACCTAACACCCACAGACCAGTTTATCTGCTTGAAAAATTAGCTCCCCCTAAACTTCTCCAGGAGTTAAACATAAACTAAGCAGGGATGGGTTCCAAAAACGAGAGACAGTAACACCATGAGGCATTATGGATGTCATACACAACAGCATTTGAAGGTCTGAGAAACAATGTGGAAACGATGCTACAAAACAACAAAACAAATCAATTTCTTCTGATTGCAACAGAGACACGTCTCAGTGGAGACACATGACCGAGAGAGTCCACCTTGTTTGTAGGCCACACACAACATGCAAGAACAACTTAAGAAGCTACAAGCCTGCTTTGAACATCATCTCCCAAGAGGAAGTTCAGCAACCCATACACAGGGACTCAATGCCGTAATACCTGAATTATGTTCCTAGGGTCAGTCCTAGCCTGGTCTTCATGTTTCTTGGTACATCCAGATATTCCTCCCACACCATAAAAGTGAAGTGCAGACACCCTTATCAGAAAGTAACCACAGATCACTGATATTGTGGAGAGGATGTGTGGCACCCAAAGAAAAGACAGAAGCTAAGTACAGGTTTGGGTAACTGTTCAAATCACAACATCAAGCTTTCTCATTCTTATTCTGGTGAAACAGTTTAACCAAGAAACCTTCAATCGGAGCAGCATTCTTATTCCCATGGAGAATTCATTACCCATATAACAAAATGTGCAATGATATAGAGTGAAAATACAAAATAAAATTAGAAATAGTGTCAGTAAATGTATGTATTGCACAAGGTAATAATAAAATTGATCACTGTTACCACAGGATATCCCCCTCTCCGCTCTTTTTAAGCATGGCCATTTTATTTTGTTRCTGATAACAAAATCACAGACAACAYTTTAGAACACTGCAATAAGCAGATGTTGTAATACAGCTGTAGTGCCAGCTCTGGTTAGAAAGTGTAGGTGAAAAAAATTTGCATATTGCAATGGTTCAGAGGAAGGATCAGGCAAGTTGTTAAGTAGTAATAGACTTCCTTGTAGAGATTAGCCAAACATGTCCTGAAGTGATTTTTTTGAATGGATTTAGCAGATTTTCCATCTGACAATTTTGGTCCTCAATGGGCTGCATTAATGTATTAAAAGTCAAAGCCCAAGATGCTTTTGAAAAGAAAAAAACACAACAAACCAAAATCCTGATCAAAGATGTATGACTCACTCTGCAATAGGAACASTGATTTTCTGTCTCTTGTAACTCATAAGTGGTTGAATTGATTTCGGTCAAACTGCTACAAGAAACCAAGCCTGAAACATTTCAGTCAAAAAGAACAGGTTTTTGAAATTTTTGAATTAATGAAAAAGAAGGGCACAAGTATTTTGCAGACTTCAATGAAGTATGCTGTCCCCACATGTTCATTAAATTGACTATTAACAGAAATTAATACTGAACTCTTACATTCAGTTTTAATTTTCCTTAAGTCTCCTCTATTTTAYTGGAAATTGAAATATTCTCACCCTTATTTTAGTACCCTATTTTCAAATGCTTCTAAGCTGCCAGTGTCAGTACCTGACAAGCTGTCTTTGTTCCAACTGTCCACATCTAAATAAATATTTCTCTTCCATTTAGCAAACACATTGCAGTAATAAATGTCTCTACTGAGCACAACTTCTGTTAYCCAGAAATGAACAAAAGTAGATGGAAAGTTTCAACAATGCTTTCTCAGTAAATTGTGCTTAGTGCATGTCTGTATGCACCTAAAGTTGAGTTACACTTCAACTTTACTTTTGTCAACCACATGGCAACCATAAATGTTAGCAAAAAACCATTTTGATGTTATGCTGTTTCATTAGTCTCTCGAACACTGAGTATKTCTGATACACATATTTCAGACTACTTTTGCATAAGGCTATCCATTTGCCTTCTCTTAAGAAAACCTCATTTTCCAACCTGTGCATATTGTCTCTTATCTCTGGGTCACTTTGTATTGTTTCTTTACCCATTCATGACTGCAAAATCTACAAATTTAGTATAATCAGATTCATTCTCTGTTCACTGGTTTTAATTTCCATTATACACAGTGCCTATAAATTTGTCTCATAAACAGCTTGCATAATTTTACTAAGTTAAGCTCACCTGTCAGCAGATTTTTTTCGATTTTGAATATTGGTATCATTAAGTACTGCCTCYTGCTTTCAATCTTCATTTACTTTCTATTCCATGAGAGGGCAATTCCTCTGGCTCAAAGTCACATTACTTATTTTCCTGAACTACTTCTGATGGATGTTTTAGACTAACTTGCTTTCCAAGACACCAACCCTTTCTCTCCACAAACACCAAGCAGSAGAATTATATTTTGCTAAAGAAACAACAGGCTGCAGCTTTGGGTCACCTTTATGAACATGCTTGAAATTCTACTTATAGTAGGGACTTCATTTTCATTGGAATCACTACAGGGCATCTGGCAAGGATGTCCAAGGATTTTCTTGTGTCAAGTTCTGTCACATGCACTGCACAATCCWCTTCTGAATTTCATGGTTTGTTTCCACTGTTTCTAAGGTAGGCTGTTCCAAACTCTCACTCTTCTAAATACCCAGAAATCTTTCTTCCATTTTCAGCATCTTTCTTCACTTTTTTTCCCCCTCAAGTTATCTATCTTCCAAGAGTAAAACAAAAACAGATCACCTTAATTTTCAGTCATATAATTGTAACCTTTCCTCTTCGGAGACCTCTGTTCACATCTTGTGCTTCACCCAGAACTGCAGGCACTGTTCTATATGGACACATCTCACTCAGCCAAACTTCAATTGTATTAATAGCTCCATATCTCTTTGCTGCAAGTATTTTTGTTGGTTCACCCTAAATCTGCCATTACTCATTTTCTTACAGCTGAAGATCACATGAAACTTTTATTCTGGTGACCACATAAAATAATCATATTATTTTACACTTATTTCCAATGAATAAGCCTTTGACATTATAGTGAAAGTAATATTAACCACTGTGTCCATGATCTTGCTGCACCTATTAGACCTCATCACATTACTGTTATTCCTATTGTAAAAGGCATCCAGCTTTTACTGCCTGATAATCTGTTTTGCATTTTACAATACCCCTATAGGTCATGTTACCAACTCCACAGGAGTATGCCTGGAATATACTGGGGAAAAAAAAAAAAGTGGTACTAAAATCATTATTTGTGGAATTTCACCTCTACTTTTTGTCTCCACACTGCTTTTTAATGATAACCTTTTGTTATTATCCCTTTAACTAAAGCCTTGCCATCTCAGAGTTGTTGCACTGATCTCTAACCTAACCAATTGCCAAGTGGAATTTCGTTTGATGTTTATTCAATGTTTGACCATAAAAATTTTCTTTGTCAAGAGAAAGAGGTATCAAACAAGCCTTCTACAAACAGGTATCAAGGTAGATGAGAAAGATCTGCCTTTAGTAAGCCCACCCTGTATATTGATGACATTGTTGTACTTTCTTAAATAATTCTTCCTGTACTTGAGTTGAACTCTGTCCACATTTTAGACCACGTAACTGCTAATATATTTCTTTTCTCTTTTATGTTGGTACAGAAAAGACTCTTTCTATCCAAACTCCCAGGAGGAGTGTAAGAATTCAGCCCCACACTCTGTTCATGCCTCGCTCCCTGCATGTACAGGGAGCAGATGCAGYAGGGGATGCAGCAGGGAAGCAGATGGGCATCAACACTGGTGCAAGTTGGCAGTTCTGCTACTCTGCACCCAGGCAACTCCACCACCACAGTGAAAGCAATACTGCCAGTGAGRAGGAGGACTAACACTGCTCTCTGGCGAAGTTCCTCAGCTCACAGCAGTGGCAGGARATAACAGCTGAAATAACTGGCATTTATTATGCACAAAAAGCAAAGGAATGCCTTCATTGCTTACTGGAGAGACAGGCAAGTACTTGAATACAGCACCATAGAAYAAAAAACATACAAAAAAAGATCTTACTCTTGAATGCCCTTTGGGAAGAACTTCTGGTGCCTTACATGGGGTCTGAGAATCTGTTAGGCTCAACATTGTCAGAACATCTGTTTATCTTCCATTTTCCTCTCATCAGTTTAACTGGTAGGAATGGAATTTAAAAGGCAATTACTGCKAAAATTGTAAGCTCTTTCAGACTGGAGTTCCTGATCACACAGATCGGGTGTAAGTCAAGAAGAAAAAGCCCTAGTTCACAGCACAGCTGCTTGACTTGACTAGAAAATAATGTTTCTCCCCTAATTCCCAATTTCATTTAAAACTGGTTATAAATCACTGCCAATGGTTGGACTGACTGAAATTTTAATGCTATACTAACTTCTATTGCATAAACACTACAARAAAAGTATTTCAGACTAAATCAGTAAATCCCTCAACTCATTCCATTGTCCCTACATACTGATACTTCAGTTTACATATTTCTGCAAAAGGAATATATTTCCATAAACAGTGAAATTAGCAGCAAGAGTTAGAAATGCAGCCTTTGTAATTAAATTATGCTTAGCTTCATCAGCACCAAATATATKCTGCCAAACCCAAGAAATTATGGTCAATGAAAGAAGTTATAAAAAAATCTTCCCCCTTATTATCATGTTTATCAGACTTTATATAACTTCATAAGTATTTTTTTGCAAACAACAGGACAGGACCTAAAGCTCAAATCAAAACACTGATTTCACAAACCAAATTCACCAGRAATTGTCATAATAATGGATTATATTAGTTTCTTCAATCACTTYGAGTATCCCATTTTGCCACTTCTGGTAAAAGAAGCTAAAATCTCCTATTTTATTTCATGCCTGTGACCAAGGAGAGTTACCTATCTCTGTAATGAAGACTAAAAGAAAAATACTGAGCTGTTTACAGTAACTGGACTAACTGACTACAACTGGACTAGTTACTTCAATTAAATTAACACTGCAGTGGAGTGATATCAGTTTCATAAAAGTATCTARATCTAGATCTATAAAGATCTGCACCTAAAAGGATGTCACCTAACASGAGCTTGCTGATGGGCACAAAGAGCTGCATTATCTTCACGCCAAGGCTCATACGCCAGGTTAATTGTTTCTGTAAGTTYGCTGTTACAATTCATTGTAACTGCCAACATGGTTAAAGCAGCATTATTAGGAAAATGTTTTAAAAATGCTAATAACTCATTCTGGAACTGCAGTTTCATACACACGAAGAGTTCAGCAGTAGTTTCTAAAAGAAAAGGAGCCTAGTGAGGGTTTTCTTTCAGATTAGAGTTCCTAAAATCATTTCAAGAGCTCAGGAATGGGRGACAGAGCGCTTGAAGAAAAGCAGTGAGCTCTGCAAGCTGCCAGTGCAGAGCTGGRTGAAGGGGAGAAGGAATTGGGGTGCTGCCCTGCCTGTTGCCTGGGTCATGCCTCTGACCCCCATTCAGAGCACTGCAAATGCTCATGCCAAAAAAGTATTATGCTACCACTTCCACAAAGGTCATCCACAGTCTGGTCCCAAGGAATTCATTCTCACTGCTGAGAAAAATGCAACTCTCATTAAGAGTAATGGAAATTGCACATGTGCTTCAGGACAATTTAGGGCCCTAAAGGAATTGTATCCTCCYTTTACACACACATGTAATTTTCATTAATACCAATTAAATCAATTCAATAAAATTATGGCCAGTTTCCATAGCACAGAATCCCATGCAAAACAACAGCAARAAGCAACGAGTTTTCTTTTTCTTTTTTTTTACGCCAGATTTAAATAATCATTTGAATTGACATTTTTAATAAAAAGTAATTGTTTTACTCAAAGCAACAGCAGCTAAAATGGAAATTTCAGGCTGCAATCCAATCAGGGTAAATTGTTCACGAAGCAGGAAAAAACCTTAAATTTTAAAAAAATATTTCGTTGTAATTTCCTTTTGTGCCTCAAATCCTGCAGGCAGAATGAAGAACACAGGATATGGATCCTTCTGCCATTTATGTATCTKGTATATATTAAATTTTCTTTCAACTTTGTCCAGCCTTAATTATTGTGTACATTAAAATTATTATGTTTCTTTTGAATTAATCTAAATAAAAATAGAAAGAATATTTAAATATAACTGCCGTGGATGCTTCATATTACATTTTCTAATGTACTAGTGAAGGTGAAAGCATGAAATTTGTGAGCAGTCTCACATTTTTCTGAGCTAGGAGTATACAGCTTTCCGTTCAAAGAAGCGATTCTAAGTATTGAATTATTTTAACAGCCTCTGAATTTCCGTGCTCACCAGCTCTCCCTTTTGCTATCTACCTTCAAGAACAAAGCCTAAGATAAGAGGAGAATGTGACTGTATAAAAGTTGTTTTAAGTAATTTCTGTGCTTTGCTGATTCCCAGCAACCACATGACAGTCTGCTCTCCAGTGCACCCCAGAAAAGCCTTTACACCAACATTTGCCCCATCCTCCCCCACCCCAAACATGAGCAGTAGGTCCTGGGAGCCCCCTTCTGCCCCAGCCAGTGCAAGGTGACCCTGCTGCAGGTGGCTGTGCTGACTCTGAACCCACAGCACYCCAACAGCACAACAGGCCCCATTTCCACTCACTGACAGGTATGCAATAGAAAAAATTAGGAAAAGAAATCCAGGTCACATGTCACACACAAATAAACATATAGGCACCATAGGATAAGTTCTGTGAGAAGTGTCACAAAAATGAGGTCCTAAATTGATTATAAAAATTAAAGTACCTAAGGTCCAACAGGAGAAAAGCTGTAAAAGTAACTCAAAAAGAAAAAAACCTGAATGGTTATTTTYCTATTCCTGCTCATAATAAGCATATATACTGCACATGATAGTAAATGCAAATATTTAAATATTTATCAAGRAAATACACGTGCTTTGRGGGGAGGGGGGGATGTTTTATGTCKGATTTTGAGAACAAATAAGTTTTAAAAGGTAAATCTAATGCAATGTAATAAAACTGCAAAGTATGTTCTGACCTTCTAACTCTTCCCTGCAACACTTACATGCACATATATACACACTTTAATAATACATATCCCAGTGGAGTACAACTGACCCCMGTAAATCCTGCTCTTTCCCCAAGTGTGGAATTAAAAGCTTCATGATCAGAGGGAGAGAACACGTTTCTTTCCATTCTTCTGATATCATTTTCCCCCCTCAGAGTAGTGTAACCACTGAAGCCCATGATAYTCCACACAGCTGACTCAACTGTGTGTGTTAAAAAATTTACAGACACTGAAATCAAATTATTTCTTTAAAAAAAAGAGGTTTGTATTTTTCCCCTGAAATGAGCTAGTAGAACATGGTAGAAGGAAAACCGGACATTTTAAAGCAATAGTTTCAGTACTGCGCACATTCATCGGAACCAAACAAACCAACTTAGCGTTATTTTGTAAGTACAAAAAATAACCAAGCAACAGTGTCCAGGAAACTTGTGGAATTAAAGGTATACAACTTCGGATATTGCATTTTTGCCAAAACAGAATTTTCACATTGTAATTCTGAAGAAGATAGCATACCCACCTAATCTAGTTTGTTTAGACAATAAAAAAAGTAATTTAGAAAACTGTGGCATATGTGTAGAAATGTATGAAAACCAAACAACATACATATGCTTTTGTTTGTAGCATCAAAGATCAACTGCATTTGAGAAAAATTCRCACTTAGGCATGTTCTCTCTGCAAAAGAAATGAAATTTCCCTTCTGTCTSTGTAAGAAAAATAGTCTCAAAAGGGAATTTTGGATCTCAGAAGTCAAARTTATGATGACCTGCGTAAATAAAGTTTGTACTTCCTTCGGTCACTGGTCTCCAGTTAGCTATTCTCCTTCCTCAATAGCCTGCTGCTACACTGGGCCAACTGGTTTTCCTACCCTTCTCCTTGYACTTGTTTCCCCTTTTTTTTCCTTTTGTGTATCTTCTCCTCCATCACTCTCCTTCATGYTTAGCATTTCTTTTGCTCCTCATTTTAAGTCATAGCATTCTACCTTTCAAACATCAACCCCACGATTTTCAAGAATAAATTAATATGTAGTATCCTTAGACAATATTTTAGTGCTTTCAGTCTTTCATGCTTCTAATCCTTCCAGGGCCCCAAATACTTCTCAAACTGCCTAGGTCACAAGATGGTGACATTGGTACAACGTAATTCCAAAAATACTGTTTTCTGGAAATGCATTTTAATATCTGTTTGCATTTACAAGAAGTGGGGAGAATGAACAGAGCCGTGGCCACTCCTGCAATATTTGGTTGTTTGGTTTTTGTTTTTTTTTTTCCCTAGCTAATATGCTATTTCACAGAGGAAAGCAGTATTGCCCATATAAATGATCTGCAGGGAAGGAGGGCACCTCAATGGACTGGGCACTAAAAGGGCAGCCAGGAACTAGGCTTAGTCTCAGTTCTGTCACTCATATGTTGTTCAACCGAAGAAAAGTCATATTTTGAGTAGTATGCAGCCAAATTWGTAAAGATTGTAACTTAGGTAGGACAGGTGGACATTGTTTCTGTACTGCGATAACCTTCAGATTCTTAAGCTGCAACTCCAGTAAAGAAAAACATCACAGCTGAGTCTTCTGGTTTTCAGACAGTATTGTCAAAACAAAAGCAATTATAGCAGGTGTGACATACTCTTCACATTATTGGGACACAATGTATTGGGAATGCCACTTCATTCCTCTCACTGTTTAATTTTTCAGTACCGATTTTCTTAAGGAGTTAATATGATCAACAGAAATGACCTGTTCTGGCTTCTTTTTCAGTACTATTGAATTGCTTCATWTGCTTGCATACTGTGAGCAGAGCAAGGAAGTGACATTCATTGCTTTGTCAAAGGTGACAGTGCCAAGAGATCTGGAAGCAGGTTTGCCTGGGAAGACCTAAGCCTTTCAGCAGAAGAAGGCTTCTTTTTGACAGGCCTGAACACCCACCTGCAGGCAGTCTCCCACCTGAGTTGTGCTAAGATATGTTCCTCCACCACAGAAGTTCTTTTCAGTCACAAACTCTTGGGATTTTGCCACAAACTTCTTATGTGCTCCACTTTCTAGTGCTGTTTCCAGAACCTGCAAGGGCTCCTCTCAGAAAACCAGAGAAATGACTTCAGAAGGGAAACTCCCTTCAGCTCAGGACCTGATGCATAGGCCTGATGGGCATGATGCCATCTGAGACACTGCTGCACAGACTGGGTGCAGGATCACCTACAGGAGTGCTTCTGAAATTCCCAAAGGCTTGGTGTCTATGTGGAGAGGGTATGGAGCAGCTGTGATGTGTACATCTGCACCCATCAGTGCTTGCCTCATGATTTGTCACACATCACAATGGGGCTTCACTCAACATAACAATCTCAACAACACCTTGCTATAGAAGGCAGGTAAGTCCCTCTCCAAGCCTGCTAAAGATTTTTTGCTTAGCCTGAAAGACTTCATATGCAAATTCTATGATCCAGAAAAACTTGATTTCCTACAGTTAATTCTGAAATAGCTCACTGTGTTATGGCCAGTAGATACTGGCTGCAACAGTCCATAGCTTAAAAAAACTCACCAATCAGCACACTCATTCTCACCTTCTCTCAACCTCTAGACAAATTATTTTGGTAGAAGACTAAGAAGCATCCCTGGTACTGAAAGGATAAAGCTGTTTCACCTCTGAGATCTCCAAAGAACGAAGAAACCTMTTGTGCTCTTTTCTATAACAGCCAAACCTAAGGATATTTCAGGCCCGTGAAAGCAGCTTCCTTTCCTTCTTYATTCAAACCATGAAGGAAGAAACCACAGCTGGCTCAGAGCTGAAGACAGTAATTAGCCTTGAAAAAGTACTCACTTTTGAAGCAAGACTAAAAAGGATGGCAGTAAGAAAAACTGAAGATGCGGCTTTTATATCCCTCAATGGGTTATAGAACTTTTGGTGGTATATGTCAGGAGAGCAAAGCTGTTTTCTTCAGAGTAACCAACTTCCCAAATAAAATGTGCATAATAAACTGGATGGAATCAGAATGCCCACAGATGAATGGCACCTAGCTAATGGGATATATTCCCCAAGAATTACATAAATACTACTAAAACTTATTATTTATCTCAACAAAAATGTAACAGCAAGGCCAAAATACACAAAAATCCAAGAAATAAGAATGAGAAAATATGGTTTTTGTTGCCACAAGAGAATCCACATCAACACCAGTTTTAATGTAAATAATAAAAAGGCACATATATCTTCATTCCCTATGAATAGCAAATATTACTGGGATTGACAATGAAATTACAAAATGGCATGCTGAAATGATGGGCCATATCCACCCCACAATTATACCTTTGTATGCTTGTCACACAACTGAAAAATTAACCTTTTAATCTTTAGGTTCATCCACTCTGGTTCATGCTAGAAAATAGCCTAATACATATATTTAGTAAAAGCAAAAAAAAAATCCTTATTTAGATGAAAAAGGAAGACAACAGCTTCAAATCTTTGAATAAAGGAGATGACCTCAAGCAATATCTTCCAGTTACTGTACTTGCAATCAGAGAYGATTGAAGACTACTCTGTAAAAGATGCACACAAAAAAACCCTGAACCTCAAACACCTTTCGAGCACTTCACTTACAATTCCTCAGCTCTCAGAGATCTAAAAAGATTTATCATGCTAAATTCCCTGTAGATGATAGGCAGCCAAACATTTAAATGTGACATCCAGAAAGGTAATTTGTCCTTATAAGGAGAGTCCACATCCCTAAGCGTTCAAGCTGTCATCTTATACTTTTAAACACTTAGGGTTTTCGGATGAGCAGTGATAATTTTTAACAAAGCAGAGAGGTCTCAATTTGCAAATTGAGTAACTCATCGAATAAGAAAGTTGGGTTTGTAATAGAGTCTGACAGATGTCTGCACCACGACATGACAGTGACAAAGTGCCTCTGAAATTTTCTCTTCAAAGATGAAGTTTCAGCTTGCCTCCTTTCACCTCCAGGAATCCAAATAATATTTTTTGATTATACAGGTGAAAAGAAATTTGGTTTCAGCTACTATCCATTTACATCCAGCAAATAAGTTATTATTATAATACCACACTCTGATCATGAGAAGCTCCAGCAATAACAATATTGCAGCGCAATGCTTAAGAGTGCCTGGCAGTACAGGAACATGGCAGGGAAAAACCTATAAAAAACAGCTCTGGAGGAAATTAATTTCTTGAGMACAAAATTAATTTCTGAAATTTAAGGTATTTGTCTTGTAAAAAACCATATTTTCATATATCTTTGAATTTTCACCTTAATGTGGATATGGCTTAATAGGAAACGTATGTTAATTATATTCAAYTGTATCAACATGAAGTGAGAGCTCAGAAGCAATACAACAGGAATTTGTACCAGAGAGTCTGTCCAARTAGGTTAATATGCTGCTAACAAGCACTGTGGTCAAAAAAAGCTGTCCCTAGTATGATTTCATTGTGTTTTCACATGCAGGAATCACTCAAATAATTAAAAATTTCCAACACACTACTGAGAAGGAGTACTTATGGCTCCATTTAATGAACAGAAATAATGGGGGAGAACAAAAGGTCAATCATCTCCCAGTGGTGGCAGAAACTACTAGAGCAACCACTTGGTTTAAGACACAATCACAAGTGAGGAAGTGCTTCACAGCAGGTCGCCCCTCAGCCTGAGCAGCACAGCAGGAGAGGCAAAAAAAAGTGCTGTGAGCCTAGGTGCTTTTTGAGGTTTAAGGAGTTTCCAGAACACAAGCATTTTGGTAGGAGTGAACAGGTGAGAGCTCCTCTGTCCATTAGTTCTTCTTCCTCAAGGTAGGGTGTTGTTCTGGTAGGAATTTGAACTTGAATCCTATGCCAAAAAGCTCAGTCTCAGAGTGGCATCAATTCATAATTGTCTCAAATAATTACATATGAAAATTACTCACAAAGAYTGATSACATATACACTGCTAACACCTAATRAAGTAACCATTTTTCACTCAARWWTGCATAATCCCTATGCAATTCTGTATTTTAAGCTGCAGCCTAACCAAAGATGTAAATATTGCTGTCTGACACTGCCTACAAGAGACATGACATGTTTTTAACTACTGGAATAGGACTGCAGGTTTTACTCAATGACACATTCAACTCTTCTTGAAGAATATATAGCTGGAAAAAGTTAATAACCAGTGGCAACACAGTATTCTTCAGAAGATTTTACTACCTTCTTAGGGCATGACTTTCTCAATTGGGCATAGTTATGTAACCTTGGAGATCTAGAATCATCAGGGCRCAATGCAAATGTTTCTCACTCACACAACTTGGAGAAACACTGCAGAGTCTGCCTCTTTAGGTGAAAATGTAACAGCAAATAGCATTCAAAACTGTCAGTATCGTCTACTCTTTTAATTATATTTATATATATACATATATACATATGTGAGAAGAGATTTAAACATTCAGAGAGTGGCTAGCAAAAACACCTTTACTGAAAATAAGGGGAAAACCCCCTCTAGGTTCAAATCTTAAACTTGTGCTAATTAYGGTAGAGCTAAATCACTGAGAAACTGGCTAAAAGTGTTTGGAAGAATAACTGCAATAAAGTGGTGAATCAAGTATATACCACCTTTGTTCAGGAAAACAATGCCCAGTGAACAAATTATTCTGTATCTGGAGCTGCAARTCCTTCTCAGAAGCAGTTTCTGGAACCTTCCAGGGGCAGCACSCAGGCCAAAATGAACACACCCAGCAATTCCTATAAAAACTGGTTCTTAAAAAGATTTACTTCCTACAAGAGCAGCAGCTCCACAGTTTCCCCTTTGGTTCTGCTACTGCAGACAGTGACTGATGAGGGAAAGTTAAATGACTACTAACCGATATGACCAGTTGGTAATTTTAGCAAATGATAAGGCTACATCTTTATGCACCATTTCAGTAAAACAAATCATGTTCTTGTTAGCTCAGATTCCCTCTAAATAACATTAATAAATGAAATCATGCAATTGCTGCCCTCCTCCCACTCCATCCACCTATAACTTCTAACAGACTCATACCTTTGCAAAACACCGAATATGCATTTAGAATGAACAATACCTAAAAAAAATGTAAGACTGATATCAGGAATTAAGAGATGTTTTCCAGAYTGTGTATATTTTATGACTAACTCATATGATGTGTAAATTCAAGGGATCAAAACCTGGTAATACAAGTTAGACTATACTTAAGTATAGAAGCATTTTAGTTTTCAACATCCCAAAAAGATCAGTAAAACTAGTTAAAGAAGTTATGTGAAGGTTAAGAAACTAAGCTAAGGAAACTTGGATGATTAGTGCTATATAAATTCATCCATCTTAAACTCTGGCTGTAAATAACATACAAACTAAAGACAGCAAACATTACTCTGTGCCTCCTGAGATGATGAGTTACTTTGTCTTCCACTGCAGGAATTTTTCCTGTYCCAGCTGCAGAAGAAGACATTTGCTACCTGGAAGAACTGTCAATCCCACACTGCTATTTTATGTATCTGTTACTGCAGAACTGAATGCACTGATGAAGAAAACAGGTGAAACTGTGTGTGCTGTTGGAGATCTAAACACGTCAGCATGTAACATGAAGACTGTTTCAGTTCGCAGCCATGTAATTGCTTTGCCAATACACCAGTAGTTAAATAGTTCAAGAAATTTGTCAAGAGAATTGCTGAGCATCTCAGTCAATTTCCAGCCCACTTAGAAATATCCTTTAAGRCACTGAAAATTCAGTCAGACATGGAAGAGACCAAAGTGACTGCAGAGTCATGAATAGGATATCCATGTAATCACAAAACCAGGCTCCCCACAATCATGAATGATTTTCTGATATAGTTGAAAATAACCCCTGCCTACCCCTCCTTCCCCCCAACAAGAACAAAACAAACAAACAAAACCCAAGCAAAACYCAAACAAAGAAACTGCAAATGCTCTTCCAGGGAGATGTTTCCATGTTTTTTGGCATTTTTCTGGAAATGTGTCAATGCCAGACAGATGAGTGGAAATTCACTGGCTTCTCTGCCTCTCAAAGACAAGCCTCAACAGGCAAGGGCCAGCCTCACTTCTGGAATGGGAAGGTACACCAGTGCAGTGCTTTTGAGCTTGCATTAGTAGTAATAGTTATGKCCTGCTACTGAAGAAGTGGCTGTGCTCATGTTATTGGGCACTTGATCAATAAATTGGCAGTTACTATAGGCTGTTATGATTCATATTTTTCATCTGTCCACCAACAAGGGCTCTTTTGGACTAGAAAAGTTAATTCTACAGCTCTGAACTTTGTATTCATGCCTGAGTTTGATTTTCTAATCAAAGAATAAAACAGCAACCACTACTCTTTTTTTGGACGAATTCAAACATGATCTCACAGAACTAGATACAAAATGACTAAATAAAGAAAACACTCCCGAGTCCTGCCTACAGGTAAAAGCAAGGTAAAACCACCACATTTTACATWAAATGGTAAAATGTAATTTTAATTTAGAACCCATAAATACACTTCAAACAGACAKCTTCTCATTTGAGGACACAGACTACACAAATCTCTTCAGTCCACGCATGAAACCCTAATTTAGCTAAAAGGCAAGCACAACTGCTTCACAYGAATTGAAGTGCTCTTCTCTCTTTTCTCAAAGTTCAGGGTGCCCTGTACTGCTCACCARTATCTTCTGTACTGGGTTGTTTATTCTGGAAGAGCTGCCAAGCTCTTACCATACTTTTCAGGGGTAAGAAGAACCATTCTGGTATAAAACTYTTGGAAGCCATGCAGGTTGTAAGAATACCCACCCATTCAGCTCTCSACCCTGGCAGTGCTCACATCAAGAGGAGAGCCTATTTCCTCACACAGTTTATCTGACTTTATTTTCAAGTCAGTCCCACAGTCTGCACCACTTTCCTACACATACCTCTAGTCACACGGAACGATCTGCTGATCTTAGATCCTGAAAACAAATGGACAAGGCTCAGCTGAGTCAACACAAATCACTATAGCTATAAGATATTAAATTAAATACCACCTGCTCTAGATCCATCTTTCAAATACGGAAATGAGCTGAGATGATTCACCTGGTATAAAATCCCAAAGTTCTTTCCTAAGGGCCGGCTCAATGCAAACAGCAGCCTTTGCACTGCAAGGGCAAAGGAAAGACAATCCTGTCCTCAGGGCATTTGTGCAATGGCTGCCCACACAACCTTAATCCTTCTTGCCTGTCTTGTTTAAACTACACTCCTTATCAGCTTCCATTGTCATGTTGACCTTTTTTAACATCTCCTTTTCAACACTTTCTACAACTGAATATTCATATTTTGCATAGTTTCAGATGTTTTCATTTACATATTTCTAGAGMACCTAATTTTATCTCTTGCTCATATTTCCAACCTCTTTCTGTCCTTCTGTACTATAACCTTCTCTGTATTTGTTGTTATATCCTAATTTTATGACCATCTGTGAATGTAATTAATGTAGCATTCAATCTTCCTCCTACATCCCTAGTAAATATGTAAGATTTAACTTGTACTGCAGATTCTAGAAGCACTTAGTTGCCACATTCCTTAAAATCAGTGGTTTAGCACTTCTCTTTACTGTCCTTACAATTCTTAATGCAATCAACAACTTCCACATGAAGCAACATAAACCAAATTTTGTGAGGTACAGTACTAAATGAGTTCTTAAAAGTTTACATTACATAAAACATTACCGCATTAAAATCTTTTAAAAAACGTTTTCTAATATGATGTACTTTATTTATTTCTCAWGGCTCTTTACCCTTACTACTGTTGTTTCAGTATCTATCYCTAAGATATGGAACTAAGATATGAWGTCACACAAGGATAGCTCTTCCATACACACTTCACGTCCAGTCAGCTGTTAGAATTTGTCTTGGAGGTGCCAATGGAAAATTCAGGATCAACTATGTAYAGCCACAAGGAAACMGGGTGCCCCTCTCARCTGAACTACTGATATTCTCAATAGAAAGAAACAGTGCAACTGATTGAAAGACAACACTGTATGATACAATATAATGGTCAGTCATTTTGTTCAAGGACAGTTGTGGCAGAATGGCGGTGCAAGAGATGATGTATACCAAACCAACTATTCTYTGCATCTATACCCCTCTTTCTTAGAAACTTCTACAGCCTTTCTGACCAGCYASCATCGGCAGGGCCAGCTGSTTGCTCCTCAGCCCCATGGAGTTCACAGACTATTTGAGCACAGCTCCYACCCTGGAACTTGGTCTGGTGTTTTATGGCACAGGAACTGCAGCTAATGCAGAYTGGATAGAGCAAAGCAGATGATTATGAAGGCTGACTCCACTGAATCACCTGAGAGTAAGCTTCACACTTAGGCCTTGAGWGGCTACCTGGAACACAGGCTACACAGTGTTAAAGGAATAAAGCAGRTTTTTATTAAAAGGCCTTCAAAGGACACACCTTGGGCAGTACAAGAGCCTGGCCAAGGCTACACCCAAGATGGAYGACAGATCACACATTTTCACACTTTTATAAGTTTYRGCCCATTTACATATTGGGGTCAATTGTCCAGTTACAACTTCAGGTTATGAAGTCCCATYCTCCCAGTYTGCTCTCCTCMATTCACTGTTGTTTATACCTCTTGGGCCTGAAGCTGCARYGRTGTCCTTGGCTCTCAKGCTGGAAAAGGATTGTTTTGTCCAACTACCCTGTGAAGAGAAMTTGCTAACACYATGTATGCMGTTCAGAGTTTTATATACTAATGCAGTACAGAATCTGGATARTAYGAAATTTAAAACTTAAGGCATCAACACCAGCRCTGCATCATTGCRCAGTCAGAACTYTGGGGATCTCCCAATTGCAACTCTTGAAAATGTTGCTATCCAGCAATCTGTGCCTACTGAATAACGTGCCATAGGCCCTGTGTCCCTTGGACACGTAAGTTTGGTCTTACCTGAACTACAGATTTTGGTTGGCTCCCCATAAAAATTTCCTTCTCCTCCTCTRATCCCCTGACAGCACAATAGGGCAAGCAAGGATACACACAGCTGTTCTTTTACACAGACTTAATCAATAGCTTAATGTAGCAAAACATTATTTCTACTCCTCCACTTCTTTCAACAGCRTATCTTCCTGGCATCTCCTTGTGTTTCTAGGAGGACTGCAGAAGGGGAAGGAGCACAGTTCTAGAATACAATTGGTGGGAAATGTGGTGTGATGCTGCTAGTGCAGGGAAAGACAGTAGGGAGAGCTCAGTCAGGGACAGGAGGAGAGAGGACAGCAGAGTTTGGCTCAACGACTCATTCCTCTGACTATATCCAATATCTCCTAATGTGAGAGTCAGCACAGAGCAGATTGACCTCCCATMCCTGGTGCAGCCAGTCAGCTCTGTGGCTCCAGCTAAACAGTTCTCAGAGAAGCAATGAGGACAGAGGACCCAGGGCACAGGGCTACACAAGGAGASATTACCATTGCCTTATCAATAAGCCTAAACTACACACAGAAAAAGTAAATGGAAGCTGGAATAGATTTTGTTAGAATCTCAGAAGCCAGCAATACCATTCTTCAAACAAATTTCTATTACAAACAAAGAAAATAAAAACTGAAATATATAAAGGTATAAAACTTCAATAAAATTTTAAATTAATAGTGAAGTCATTTTGATAGGAAGTCACCAGGATAACTGCCTTTCCTCTGAYAAATTTCAAATCTATGTCTAAAACTATGTGTTCTCAATAAATCTGAGTTTCCTAAATTTTACAAAGCGTTGTCTTTCTGCATGTGCAGCTATGTGATAGAACAAGCACCACGGAAGTTGCAGAACTGCCCCCTTGAAAGATACTTTCAGAAATAAGCTACACAGGCATCCATCAAAGAACATTTTGATTGTAGCAACGTGTTTGGAAACAATACTTATGTTTGCATATAAATTATCATTGGGAGAAGGGACTAGATCACTAGCATTTTCTTCCAAGTCCATCTCTTAAAAGGCCATGATAAGATGTTCGTATMAGGAAAGAGCTGAACCAAGTAATACAAACATTTTTGCAAAGTTCRGTTCATCACAAGCCTTAACCCAAGGCACCAGGAATGGAACATGGTCCTTAGCAATTTTTCTGCTTATTTACTATGCCTAAACTTCTGTTTACTCAGATACCAGTGTACAATACCTTGGCATGTTAAACTTGACATGCCAAGACTCTTCATCTAAACTCATTCCCTATTCTATACTCACTTTCCTAACAAATCTAAACTTCTACTTAGTTTATGTAACATAATCAGCTATTCTGAAAAAAACTCTGGATTCAAAGTACTTTGTGTTTGCTCTGGCCTTAAAAAGTAATTGACTACTAGAAATATTTTATTCATGATTAGCARAAAGTTATCATCAAAGTCTACATTTAAAGCTTTTCATCAACTTAAGAGACCAACAAAAAAAGAAACAATCAAAATATTAAATAATTTCCTGCTGAAATATTTGAAACATAGGAAATTTTCAAAATTCTCCTATGTCACAAATGTATGTTTAGAAGAAGTCAGAATGAATAATAATTTGAATTTGCCTTTAAACTACATTCTAATTCTGTCTATCTTCAAAATAAAATCTTGATAATTAAGTAATCTGCAACAGAGCTACAAAAGAACAGAACTGGGATATCTGGGACAAGTGGTCATGGCAGACTGAATTCTAAGCACTGAGGCAGTACTGTTTGTAATCAGACAACATTTGTAGTAAATTTTCTGTACAAAAAAGTTTAATATTTAATGAAACAAACACTAAATGAAGCTTTCCTGCAAGGGAAAGAAAACTTACTGCCCAGAACATGTGCTTTGAAAGCAATGGCAAAAGCCTAAAGAAACCAGTTTCAYGTCAGTCTGTCAGAAAGGCCAYAGAAAAATGAATGTGTARCAGGMGAGGTGTCAAGGCATAATCAGTGCACATTTAAGATGGAAAGCAAGAATCAAAAGCTTAAACTSCTGAAAGGGCAACTGCCACATGAGGTTTTTATCCTTACTAAGTTTCCCCTACAAAACAATGTGGAAGATCTATTACATCATGAATTATGATACTATCTGTGAATTAGATTGTTGATGGATCAGACAACATGGGAGTAAACAGCACAGTGGGAATGCAACCCCCTGAGCAGCTACACAGGTCCAGTAGTAAAACAAATATTCAGGTCMACATAAAAAATACCACACTCATACTTGCACGCACACACACACACACACACAGCAAAGGGAATCTGGTTTTTGATATTAATGGATATTTCAGAACCTGCAAACTGTTGGAGGAAAATCATCTCAAAATTTGTTTGGTGAACTAATAGCTGTTTCATAGGGAAGATAAACGTAAGGAGGCTGAGCACAATAATAGACGGCACCATCTAAAAGAGATACATGTAAAGAGTATTAGGATGAAAAAACCCAACATCATTTAATGCAAGGACTAGTGCCTTTAATCCAACAAAGAGATCATATCCTAAGGGATGATATCAAGCATTCATCAAAAAGCAGACTCATAAATATTTTCGGAAGTTGCTGTCTATGTTAGAGAAAATGCATCAGAGATTTTCAGCAGCTGATGTGAAATGCATTTTTATTGRGTTTTTTTTTTCASTAGCAGCATCCCAAAAAAGAATTTTTGTTAAACTGTTCACAACCTTCCTACATACAGCGGGTTATATATAGAATGCTACCTCTGAATCTGTGAGAAGTCCATTCACAGACACAAGGACACTGCAATACATCACTGTACAACCGTACATTCAACTTGTTTATCAGCAAAGCACCAAAATTCAGTGTCCATTCTGTTTAATGTTCCAGTGTTAACACAGGGAAGAAAGCAACCCTTCATTGTACCAGCTGAGAGACCTTATCAAACTGCTCTGTGCACGTCAYGACGATTCTGCCATTGTCCTACATTTGCATGATGACCTGAACTCTGCTGGTATGTTTATAGTAGAAAACAACTTCTATTTTTAATTTTTTTTTAAAGTTAAAGCAACATTTCAAAACAGAAGAACAACATTATATTAGTTGAACAAGAATTATATCACAAGAATTATATATTAAGGTTTTATAATTTGGAATAATCTGAAACTACACATATAAAGTGGAAGAAACCTCTCTAMACATTTCTTATCTTCCCTACACCTAAGGAGATACAGTAGTGGAYGTAGAAGACTGATATCCTCTTCTGATTCTTCCCAAAGCCACAACAATCACTCCCAACCCTGATCCTTTTAAATAAATTAATTAGACCTTCACTGCCCATCTCCCTCCCTTTTTTTTGGGTAATGTACATGTCTCATCAGAAGTGCAGTTCCTCTTCCTATGCTTTTTAAAATCACACTRATGAAAACAGAGCAACTACAGCAACTGTACATAGGAGGCAGTTTCCAAGAGGTCATATCTTCACTGCATTAATCCAGGGACAGCTGCAGTATATATCATTATAGCTATGTTGATGCAAGACCTCTTTTTAAAAATACTTTTAAGATATAGTAGACATATTTAATGAAAAATGTATGCCACTATCATTTCCTTTTACAAACTTCAAACTACAGAATCCAGTTTCTAGCTGACGAATGCCTGTCTCCTGAATGACAATCTAATGACCTTTTACATCACCTTAAAAAAGTAGCATGTACCATTTTGCTGCATTTGATCTATTTTAATTTAAAAAAGCAAGAATAAAGTCAACTACAAGAAAGCATACAGAGTAAAAAATAAAATTATATCCTGAAGTATCTGTCATTTGCTGAAGATGTAGTCACAGTGAGTTTGTTCCTGTAAGTCCATGTCCAACTTAATTTTTTTTTTTTTTGGGGGGGGGAGGGTTTGCTTGTTTGTTTGGTTTGGTTTTTGGAAATGGACTGGTTCACCTGTGTGGCAACACTTGATGTAAGGCTAATGTCCTACCAAATCTGATATAACCAAGTCAAGTGACCATTTGTGGCTAAGAACTACACCAGTTTTCAGCTGAAAGCAATGTTCCTCACTGTTCTTTCTCAGGAAAATAAGATAATGGTGTACAAAGGCAGCAGTAGTAAATACTGACCCAACAAATGCAGAACACCTAAAAACTGCATACTAAATGGGACACCAAGGTGCAGAAAGATATAATTCATTACACATAGTACTCGCACATGCGAGCCTGTAGAAAAAACAAACAGAAAATCAGAGTATTTTACATGTATTTTTTGATAAGTGTTATCTCTGGAACTAATACAGTACCTGAATAAAGGCATGCACCAAAATGCTGTCCAATACATTTATATAATATTTTGAATTTATATATATTTTCTTATTTTGCAAGAACAGCAATTGATGAGGCAATGGATAGGGACTTCTAGCTATATAGAAAATAGTTTGATTCAGCATTATCAGGCCCTCATATTAACAGGGGTTTCTTTTCATTCTCAAGACATGGTCACATTAGTGTTACAGGAAAAAAAGCAGTTATGAGAAAATTAATGATTATGTTCTTTGTGGGTTTTCTTTTTATTTCTTTAAGTGGATGAGAAAGCAGAATCACAAAAGCTACTCAGAAAAGTCCCCTGAATTTCCATTGCTTTTCCCAGTAAGTGCAAAACAACAGGAACAGAGTAACACTATAATAACTAAATGGGCTAACCAGAGAACCTCTGTCCACAAMACAAAATCACTGTAATAAATTGACAGCAACTGGGTTGGTGATGTAGAGAGCCTGGCCCCCTCTGCTGTCTATTTTGTGCTTCTTGTAAAATCCTTCTAGTAAACCTACAGACATAAAGAGTAACGTTTYTGTATTTCTGAATGTCTTCCTCTGACTTTAACACAGACAGATAACCCTGACAAGTCCTACAGAGACTGATAGACCAACATGCTAGAGCTGGAAAAGAYRGRATTTAGAAAGGAAAACRGGATCYTAAGAACTTAAAAATCATCACCCATTTTTCCATATATGTAATTGGGATCGTAAGCTTGTACAAAAAGTGACAAATTCCTTTTGGTGACTAAACACTATAACTGGGAGACAAGACATAGATATACACAAAGACATACCATCAAGCAAAGGCATTTAATATCTGACTTAAAAGTAAAAATACAAAGTACATTCTAAGTGTACTGYCTATAAAAATGAACTTTTTCAATATGTAAATTATATTGTGATCAAAAATGCACATGTAGCAAAACTTTTATAAGCTTTAAATATACTGATTTGTGACTATACTGAAATTCGTCCTGAAAGGGCTCTACTGTAAAATGAAGCATCTTGATTACTGTTAAAGGCTCATCATGCTCCCTTAAAACTTCTTACATAGAAGGTCAGAATACTGCAGAAACAAGGAAGGAAAAACATGAGCCATTTGCAAGACTTTCCCCCTTATGAACCATGCCCTATATTTTTTAAATCCCACGCTCTTGGCACATACAACATTCTTCTCTGACYCACATCAATACAAACTTTAGTCTCTTGTTCAGTCCACTGGATTCCCCTTTCTGTGTTTGCCTAGAGCAGCCTGCTTATGCACACTAACAAAGCAATAGAGATGYACACCATCGAGGTTACAGCATTTCTTATAACTGCCTGTACAAAACTCATAATAGAAAACAATACTAATGAAAGCCAGAGCAAACCTCAATGAAATTTTAAAAAAATTTTGCATTAGACATCAGATTTACACTTCCCAACAACTAAACTAGGGAATTAAGTCAAGCCCAAATGAAAAATAAAAYCTTTGATAGGCAGCCCATTTTGTATATGAGTCCTTGATCTGAACTCTGCCATGGCGAAGTCTTCACAAAAAGCTTTCACAGAAAGCAGAATTGAATTAGGACCRTTGTCTGAAATTATGTGAAACACAAACCAAAAGAGCTGCTGTCAAAGTGAAGCTGAACCYAACCTGAAAATAAGAGTCTACTGGATCAACTCCATATACAGCTCTGTTTTCAGCTCAAATACGGAGAAATCAAGAAAAAAAGGAAGCCYCTACACCATTTTCAAGGAATTCCCTTCCCGAGCAATTTTTTGGTAACTCCAGATCTTAACACTTCTGTTACATCCATAAGAGCTTCTGTCTCTAGCTTGATCAGTAGACCTATTTGGAGAAAGATCTTCACTTTCTCTCCCCCAGCATTCCTGTCCTTCAGATTAGCATTTCAAAAGCACATCAAATCTCTTTTATTCTAAGTTTGACAGCCACAATAGTTTTATCACATCATTCCAATAAAAAAAAAAATCAACATCATTCTATTTGCAATGCTTCACAAGCTCTCATCAGAGCCTGTGAAGTAAGTGTTACTACACTCACATCRTAAGTGGAAAGAAAAGCAAGCACAAAAAAATGTATAACTGCCCAAGCCACTCAGATGACTGCCACTGGTGATGGAAATACAACCACAGCAGAATCCACACCCCTTCGTTGCATGTACTCCCTGAACAGCCCTTCTTCCACAGGTGRAGCCTGAAAAGCAGTGAAGTCTGGCCAGGGGAGGGACTACTTCTTTACAAGAACACTGAAAACACTCTAATAACCAGAAAAACTAGCTTTASACCAGTTTGCAACTATGCTGGACAACCTTCTGTGTTCTAAATGCATCCTATCCTCCACAAAAGTGGATTTCCCTATCCACACAGCCAAAAAAGGTGTGCTTTCATCTGATATAAATAGCACAAGTAAGATAAATCCTGCAATCTTATTGAAAATGGCAATGAAGAAAATGCARATTTCACTTCCTAGAATTCAGGCAATGCCAACAATGGGAAGAGATTCGAGTACTGACTRTACCTTGCTTCACCTTCATGGAAACTACCAACACCTTGTCTTGGCTGTTACAGAGAGATAACTTGCATGAACACATTGCTATGAATAAATACATGTTTTCAGTAAAGATACAATACAATAAAGACTAAATTTGTACATGCTCATCTCTCCCCAAGTGAGTTTTTCAGAAGTGCAGGCTTTTACTGAGCAGTAAATRCATCATGATATAACAGGAGTTAGTCTATGGATCTGTCCTGTTCTACCTGGTGTGAATGTTCTCTTACTCAGTAACTATTACATGTTTCTTATCTACCCAACAGCACATCTACCAATCTTTACAGAGTGCATGAAAATAAAAAGCTGCACTGTTTGGCATTAAGGTAAACATCTGATTTGTTCCAACAGGAACAGAATTCATGCCAACATAATCATAYGTAAGAGAAAAGTTGTAAACCAAAGAATAATCTTCACCTACAAAGTCTCCATAAACAGTGGGGAATATACCAATAATATGGTAATCCAAAGCAACACACACAAAGAGTGACCATCAATAGTCAGTGATAATTATTATGGCCAAATTTYAAACTTCAGCAATTTTACTCTAATCTGGAAAACAAGCAACAAAGTAAAAATTACATCAAACTGAAAAACCCCAGAAAAACAGTGGTAAATAAACTTCCTCAAATTAAAAAATAATAAACATTTAGTGAACAGCTATGAAGCATGCAAAAGCTGTCCCCAGAAGTTTCAGTTTTCAAAAATTTCYGATTGCATGGATTCATATGGTCATAAATAATACAGTTTSATAGCCATAAYAAYAAATAAATAAACAYATATATAAAGTAATATCACATCACTCATATCCTACAAATTATCCTTCTTTCAAAAAATCTCAAGGAGTTTAACAAGTATGCTTTCGTCAAGGCCCAGTATTTTCTATTTGCACAGTATCACTAATAAAGAYGTGCTGTTTGAGTCACTCTCTTATGTCACCTCTTTCATGGTAGCTTTTTCTATAAACATCCTATTGACCCTATCTGACATCACTCTGATGGAAGGCTGAGCAGCATTTTCTACATTCTGATTATGTACACCAGATCCTTTAAACTTTTACCATTAATTTGACCACGAATTAGCATTTAAAACAATGTACCCTGCACGCTGCAGAGTTTTGAGTTTTACATAGATTTGTCCATGTTTTTAATTTTATTGTTATTATGAATTCTCAGAAGCCACTACRACATATGTTTTGAATATGGATTAACAGAAGTAGGCACTTCACGTATTTCAGAGGACACAGTAAACACGTTCTTGAACACTAGCATATACACAAAATAATATTTAAAATATGGTGTCTAATTAGAGTTTTGCTTARCAAGCAAAATTATGCTTCATTAATGATCCCAATCAAAATAATACTTTCTACTGATTTAATTAGACACCGAATCAGGCCCAGAAATGTATATGTGTTTTATGCAATGCATTTTAATTCCACACTATATTTGCTACAAGACGGGGGGAAACACCCCTCTATTAGAAACCTTATACTAAAGAAATGTTTTTATTTTTAGATTTTACACTTGGCCTTCAGAAATCTTTCACATTGGGCCAATTTAATGGAAATAATCATTTGGTATCTGATTTCATAGATGTGCAACAATGGCATGACTGTAACAGATTACAGGAAGCTTTACATTTCATTTAAGAATATATATGGAAGCATATTCAACTGACATGAGAGAAAGCACTAAGCAAAGCATTTCCATGAACTACTATTTTTACTTCATATATACTGCTAAAAGTGAATTCTCTTGTATAATGCTGTCCCATTTTGAGTTTTAATTTGTTCACTCAAAAACAGAAGGAAAAGTCTAAACTGATTTTTAATTAAATGCTTCTTGAATTTTCCTCTGATAACTTTATGAATATCATCACAGCAAAAGAAAGTTCAGATGAAAAACAAAGGATTACTGTACATTCAAAAAAGGACTACATTTTATAGCATGCCTGTGTTGCTGTCTGCTGCTCAACAATTTGCATTTAAATTGTTGCTAGGTATTCACCTTTGCTGATATTTTCCCTAAAAATGGGAAAAACTAGAATCAAACYGTACTGACAAGTCAAAAGTAGCTTTTTAGGGAAGAAAAACTATTAAAATATTGTAAGGTTATGCCAAATGTGATTACTTAACTTAGTATAGAATAACACCATTTAATCAAAATGGGGAAATATACAATTCTTCTACACTGATGGACAATTAAGTAGAAGTATTCCTAACTCAGCTTTGCTTTTGAGACAGCACTTAGACAGAGTTATGTGAGATCTCTATCAAAATAGGTAACCACATCTCAAATACAAAAATCTGTTTCATCATTTATAGTTTTTATCACATCATATAGCATAACTTTCACATGAGAACAAAGGTTATTTTAAAGCAAACTGTTGTTCTAAGGTAACTTTTAATTTGAGGACTAAATGTAAATTGCTATGGTGAATGCACGTTAGGTCACTAAAACAACGGTAGCTAAACTCAGATGTGACCTAGCAACCCAGGTGTTCAGGAAAAGTGCTGTTAACAGTAAGGATTGATGATCTAATCAAACTGTCACACTCAGATCCTCAGCAGGGTGGTTGGAGGGGAGGTGGAGGAGGATAATATTCAGAAAGCAAGCACATGCT
>CADDXX010000011.1:4057638-4147638 GCA_902810485.1 Alauda arvensis | reverse complement strand
GACTGCAGAATTGTCTGCAGAGGTCCCTTGCTACCAGTCCCATGCAGGTAAAAAAGGGATCTAGAGACATATTGCCATCCCAATCCTTACCCTCYTGGCCTACATGGTTGCCTTATACAGTGGAAGCAGCAAGCTGGGACACTCAACTGGAACAACTTACTTTCAGCTGACTGCAGCAGAGGAGGGATCAGTTTGCAGCTTACAACTTTTTGGCTGATGGCATGCAACAAGGAATTTTGTTTTCCTTGGAAACAAACCATTGTGAAATAAAGCTGATGCTTTCAGCAGCTACTCACACTGTCTTCCACAGATTCACAGATAGTGTTAGCATACACTTGCTAATGAACTAATAACCTATGCTCTAGACAGTACTTGATTGTTTATAAATGTGARATCATCATTTATATCTTGTTATGATGCTTAAAATTAACCATAGGTGCTCACTGTGGGCAGCATGARTCCCATTAGGTACTCCCACTATTTTCTAACCATATCAGCTAAGCCTTCACAACAGAAGACTGTTGCTGACTGCAGAAATTTCCAAAACATCTCACATCCTTAGCAATTAAAATAAAYTTATTTCAGATTGCCCTTCCTTCTGAACTAAACTCTAATATTGCCAGGATTTGATGGGAAGAACAAATAATGAGTAGTAGCAAAATAACTTCATTCTTTTATAGTCCTTCACTTGTTATTTTTCCTTCTGGTAAGATGCTGAAGTCATCACTTTTCTTTGTGATTGCAGTCTTCAAAAGTATAAATGTCTGTATAGTCTTCACTTCTTTGYAGCAAAGCAAATGTATAYGATGTGTGTACAGACAATAAGCCAYRAGGAAAGCTGTGAGTTTTCAGCACATCTTCTACTTCCAGTACCTGAGCAATCACAGGTAACCCCAATGGCTTCCTTATGCTCCTTGGTCAGCCACAGACAGAGAAATGCTCTCAGGCAACAAGTGATTATGGAGCCTGTACCTATGGAACTTGTTTCACACTCTGACATTGAATAGCACCAGACAAGGGCTGAACACCAAAGAGAAATACTGCTTGCAAAGGCCTCCAAAACATGGAAAACTGAGCATGCATTCTTAGGCAAAAACTTCAGCTCTCTGACACTGCTAAAATTGAGGCTTTTACACACACTCATCCCCTCATCACAAACTTCTAAATAATAAATATTTCAAGGAAAAGCTACATTTCTTTCCTTAGGGCTTTTCCAAAGAATGATTATGTAACTCTCCAAGACYCTTTTAAAGAAAAATGCAGGAAATAATCAACTAAGTGAAGCTTTGCATTCCTGTCCAGTTAACCTAGTAGTGTTGGGTTTCAATCGAAAAGCTCCAACTCATTTGCMAGAAGCAGTAAAAGGTGATGACAAATCTGGAAGGCAAGACTCAGCACACCACCCTCTGGTATTACAGATAGCCTCTTGTCCAGTGGATCCATACATACTGCCAGTGCCTCTAACTGGAAACTCTTTAGTGAGACAGCCACATACAGAACTCATTCCTTCAAAACACAAGCAGATTATTACAAAATTATTACATACGAACCCTTACTCTCTTGGCCTGCATGGTTGACTTATGAGGTGGAAGCAAAAAGCTGGGACATATGACTGGAACAACCTCCTTTCATATAGATGTATGGCATATCACTTTGTGACTTTTGCCACTTGTTTACCCAAAATTTTCTGTAAAYTCTTTTTCACTTTGCAGGGGTACTATTACCCAAAACAGGCATACCAAATAGTTACTATCACAAATTCCTCTACTCAAAGAGAAAAACGCTTCAAAAGAAGAATTAACAGTTCAGTTATACAAAATAGGATTGAACTGATGGACTTAAAACACTTCTAGTTTTACATTCRAAATGGAATGTAAAAGCAGCTGATTACAAGACAGTTTTCTAAATAATATACAGAACATCAACACTAAGTTCATTTTTCCTGGCTACTTTTCTTTCAGATYTCAACAATCCCTTCCACTGACATACCTACGGTTTTTTCTATTTTATGGTATTTACATATTAGTATAATTTAAWATTTAAAAATTCAGATGGGCTTATGCAAGCACACAAAACAACTGGCATCTAGAAATTTCCTCGTTTTACTTCAAAGTGTAAAAAATACACAAATTTTAGAAGCATGTTACATTCCAAAATTACTTGACAAATCATTTCAAAAATATTTAGGTTGCCAYTACACAGCTATAGCTCTTGCTCTAAAGTTAAGATCACTGCACAGTTTTTTCAATCAATCAAGATCTTTTGAAAATCATATTATCTTCAKATGATGTTACCAACATTGCAACACTGATCCCATTCTTAAAGCACATTAAAAATACCAGAACCTTGCAAAACCAAATATATATTTAATGACTTTAAAGGAATCATTTTTTAACAGATGTTCTAATTCAGTGACTRTATGTGCTACCAGTAGCTTTCTATATATGAATGATTCTATTTCATTCAATGGGATTACTCATATGTAAAGTTATTTCAGAGGCAACTCATAATTTAAAATTCATAAGGAAGATGAGGTAATTAAAAACTATAAAGGCTTTTCTATGTTTTTTTCTTATGTAAAAGAATTTTTTTAACAGATGTATCACATAGAACTCTAGTTAAGAAAGTATCATAAACAATAAAATGTATATTTTTAAAGTACTAATGGTGTTGCTAAAAATATTTAAATATTTATGTGTATTTTTCATATAAAAAATTCTAAATCCAGAGTTGTACTTTACAGTGGCACAATTCAATCTCACTGATGAATGACTTAGTGAATTTATTTTTTAATTTCTTGCTCATATTTTTATGAGTGCGTATGTGTATACCTTAATAGTGAAACATTTGTTTCTTCTATGTTCTGACACAATTTACACYTAAGTAATGATGTAACRGAAATTAGAACTTGGCACCATTAACATTACTGATGCATTCACCTTGTCCTCAACCACAATGTCTCCTAGACACAATAAAGGTGTAGCCAAAGATTTATCCTGCCAATAAGATATAGTTATAGGTCCCATGAAGATTACTGACACTGAAGTACCAAATATGTACTGGCCTTGGACTTAGCAGATAACATGCCAGTTTTGAGACACTTTCAAGTTGACAATAAATCAGTATCACTGTCCCAATAACAGGAAAATATACCTCAGAGGAATTCTTTCTGTTAAAACATTCCAGTTTTGAGTCAGCTATTAAATGGTAATGATCATAATAGACTAGGCAGTAGGGGGTTTTGTGTCTGAAATGTGCTGACATTTTACAAGTTAATTTTTTAAAACTTATGTGATTTTCAACTGCACAGTATTTTCCCCTTAAATCAATTCTGTCTTTTAAAAAAAGAAAATAAYCTAAACAAAAGATGTTTTAGTAGCAATTTCATTATGGTTTATACTTGTTTTCTGTATCCACCCATGCAAACACTTCCACAGCCTCCATAACTCCTCCCTTTTCTGCATAAAAAAACCCAGTAAGTGATAGAAAGCTAGAGAGAGCAAGGTGCAAAAGTTGCAAGGCGCTGCTTACTAAATTGTAAATGTATTTTTTCTCTCCCTTTCAAAAGTATCTCAATGCTTACCACCAGCAATTCCATTCTAAGAAGTTTGTTAAAAGGGCCTCAATTTCTCGGGGTGTACGGGTTATAACAATTTTTTTCAAGCACCCTTTTGAACTTCTTCTCAATTTTCTGTTTTTGATGATAGTCATGCTGACAACTTTTTTTGGTCCATCAAATTCTGTAGTACAATTACATGAATTTACTTTTAATAAATTACCATCTTTGCATATATCAGTCAAACCATGAAGACTAAACACTTGCAAATAAAATGCATTATTAATTTAATTGTCACAGCCTATTTAGCTAGCTTCTATTAGTATTTGCTATAATATGCAATGTATCAGAGGGCAGAATCAAATTCAAAACATAAAGAATAACCTGATTATATTGTCCTAGAGAAATTAAAAAATAGCAAGCTTGCAAAATTATAATCAAGGCATTAATGTTTTACATAGGTAAGAAAACTACGTAACTTAATTTWTAATATGTTTATGCCCAAMGTGATGGTTTAACATGCAGAAGAAGGATTTCTTTGGTTCCTAAAGCCATTAAAAGGCTTCAAACTTTCTCATAATTGGAGAGGAAAGGTGGAAAGGAAAGCAACAATGGTTTGGTATTTACTGCAGTAGTTCATGTCGCTTAAACACCCCCCATCCCCAGTGAGGGACTGCTTCTAGAAATTTATATTGTTGTTGTAGCTCTGCCACTACTGTTTGAYGCTGCTCTACATTAAGCTGAAGTGCCACCTGAAAAGGTACTGTGGAAAAGAAATACCCAAAAGATGGATGAAGAAATTGTGAAAGGAGAGGGCATGAAGTCACTCCAATCCCACCCACCTATGCTGGAGGCAAAGCCAACCCAGCTGTGCCAGAAGGCTGGGAAGGGAGACTGCCAGCCTCAGCAGGGTTCCTCTGCTCCTTGGGCAGCCAGGGCCTGTAAACCTGCCACCCTCCTCCTCCTCATGCCATGCTGGCCAGCCAGCCAGAAAGCTTTGAAGGAATACGGGAAGAAATGGGGAAAAYGGCCACAGCCGGGAGGCCTTCACACAAAACACCCAAAGAAAAGCCAGCAACAACTGATTTAGTTTACAGCATCCTGCTTGTTTAGGAATTTCTTTCAAGATGATCATCACTAAAAATATGCCTCTCAGGCTAAGATACTATATTTGGAAATCTATTGTATGTATCCTTTATTGTGCACATATTCACTAGGGTAATACAAGTTATCTCTGCATTGTATTTATGATGACTGTACAGTAAGTACCCCCTTGTAAAAGAATATATTGGTATTGAATGCTTCCAGTTATAAAATAAGCCACCAGAGCAAAACACTTTTTGTAATTGTTGTGCTATGACAAGAGATAACCAACATAAACTTTATTATGATATCTGCTTTGATGAAACTGTAATTGTTTTTTCAATGCATCATTGTGTATTTTAGATTAAATAGAATATCTCAAAACTGTTGAATAATCACGTTAGGGAAATTCYGGTTAAGCCCTTTGTAGAGGAAATCTTGAAAATAAAAGCACCACCTAAATCAGTGCTTAGTCAAAATAAGACATATATGATGGGTATTAATTTAAAACCCTACTCTTCGGTCCCTCCGTGATTTAAGCATGACAAACCTGTGAAGAATGGGTCTAATTGACCACAATTTCCATTGTCTTTAACAAGAAATGAACATGGCACAGAAAGAGCTTTGCTATGTTCTCCTACAGCTTCTTTCATTTATTTTCCTCTTTTTCATATCAAAAGCAGAAAATACTCTTTATTTATGAAAGCCTACCCCAAAGAATGAGTTACAAGGCAGTAACACTTGAAACATTATCAAGTATCCAGCAATGAACACCTCCATCTACCCAGGCTGAAAGAGAATATGCCATCTCTTGGCTATCCAAAACACATCAATTTTCTAGTTGGCCCAAAGATTCAATGAAATAGGAACAGCTAAGCCACAATGTGCCAAATAAATCTGAAGCAAAATCTGTTTATCTGCAAAGACAGCGCCATTGAGTTTGTAAAACACAGTTATATTTTAAACCATGTAAAAAATAACCTGCTTGCAAACAAGGGTGGAGAAGAAGTAGCTGTATATGGATTGAAAAAATGAATTAATTCATTTTTTAAATGGTGAAAATGCCATATCTCCCTTCCTGCCCAAGCAAGAGAAAGCTTTCTTTTTGATTCCTTTGTGGCTTTGACCTCTTAGAAAGTAATTTTATAAACCTATGATCATCAAGGCCAGCAAGAGAAGAACAAAAAAACGAAAAAAAAATGCAACTAAACATTGGATTTTGAACTGAGAGGGACATTTACAACTAGGAAAGTTTTGAGAAAATAGTATCACCTGTCAAAAACAAARCCCAAAAAGGTGCAAATCCTACACCTTTTACATGGAATTTCTTTGTACAGACATGTCATAAGCACCATGGCATCAGAGCACTTAAAACATGTTGGATCTCTCTTGTCATTCAGGTAAAAATACAGATGGCTTCATTGTAAGCTAAATATTATAGAAAAGACCTTCACATACGTATAAGATACAATGAAAAAGAATTTTAAAGCAAATGTTTTACCTTTCTTTGGGTGTGCCAACTCCATGTTTGCCCAGTAAATGAGTATTCAAATGCTTCTTCATCACAAATGCCACCCTGTCAAAAGAAGAGCAAATGAGAAAGATCATTTTATTAAACTTTTTTCTTTCAGTTTTGAGCATGCATTTGAAAAAATTTCCTTAAAGACAGTCCTTAAAAAATCCCTCCTCTGCTAGGATGTGGCTTAGATTGGGGAGTCCATTCTGTAACAACAGGCTTCCCTCATTTTGCAGTCCCTTGGCTTTTTCTCTTATGAGTCCCAATCATGCATGATTGGACAAAGAATGGAAAACCTGTTTCTGCTTCCCTTAGCAAATTAGAGTATCTCACACATTATACTGATAATATAGTCTATTTTACCTAAAGAACATTGTCTGATGTTATAAAGTAATACAGTTTTAGTCACACCTTTGAATTTATTTAAGCCTAATGAGCCCATCCTGCAACCTTTCTTCATACAGGTGGTTCCATTGTTTTTAATGAGAAACATGAAAAAACAGCAAGATAAGATGCTTTAATCAATGCTTATGCCTGGTCAAACTTCATTGTATTAATTATTTAAAGAGATGCACATAGAAACAAATTAATAGCCTTAGTTATTTTATAGCCTTGTGGAAAAAAAGGATGAAAAACGTGAAGCACATGTTCATGAATACACTATGAGCAGGAATATTGTTCAAACTGGCAAGACATTCTTCAAAGCACCAACAGCAGCAACAAAACACATACTACCTAGCATCACGTTTCTACCAAACCAAACACAGATAATTTACTTTAATTTTGGTGACATACGTAATGAAACAGATAGCAGCCTATCAAGTACTATTCTTCAGCTGATAAGACCATAACATCAATTTAATTATSTCATGTGACTACTTCAAACAATTTAGATATCAGACTGAAGCTTAAAACTAAAATGGTTCTCTCGATAAGCAAAAATTTTACTGCTGCAACTTTCAGTGTGAAAAGGGCTTGCAAACATTTTTGTTAATTATGTATTACAGCTGTCCTTCATAAAGTTAATTACTAATAGCTGAAAGGCAATAGACTCTATTTGCATATGTACATGAAAGGCATGACATATGCAAAAATATGATTTTAATTAGCATTCCATGATATGAAGGGCTACAAATCAAACTGGCATGTTATAAGACTTTTAACATTAAACGCTGAATTCATCTGGACGTGTTTGCAGTAATGGACAATGGAAGGACTGTAAAACAACAGCACTATGGGGTATACGAGCCACAAAAGCAAAGACACTGTACTTTTCCTTTACAATTATGTTAATTCAGCGTCTGATCTTTGAGCACTTGCACATTATTACAGAGAATCTCTCTTGTGCATCCCTTAAGGTGTAAGAATATAATACTGTCTTATTTAAATGATAGAAATGTCCTTATTTTTAACAAAAATATATTTTAGAAGTATCCTAAATACTTTTCCCTACCCAACTTATTAGTATGGCATCATAACCATTACAACTGTGAATAATCTATTACATCGTTACCATCATTATTATGCAAGTGCCATCAACATTACTGTACATGGGGAAAATAATTGTAACAAAATAAAAAAATGTGTTCTAATAAAAGCATACGGCATACAAAGTGCACTGCACTTGCAGAAATAGTATTTCCACATAGCTGTGGAAGGTACCAGACATATTTTTATTTAGTAATACCTGTGTTTCCTGTYACAAACTTCCATTTCCCCCTTCTCTAAAAGAAAAATAAACTCAATGGAATTACTGTAAAGGGCAATGTGCAATTGGAGTTGTAAAGGGATATTTTGCTATTTGCATGGAATATAAAGATCCCAACCAGCTACACAATATTTGCAGGGAAACATTTTTGATTTTTAAGCCTGTTTAATTAAAGCTTCCAAACAAAGGCTGACCATTTCATGGACCACACAACTGCAGGGGGTACAGACAGATATACCTTTCTGCAAAATCAAAGACAAAGGCATTGCTAATAACATGAAGCAATTAATCTTGCATTCTGCCTCCTCTCTGTTGCATCTATGTTCTAGCAACCATTCTGCTGCTGTTACACAGCACAAACAGAATGAACCCTAACTCAGTTCACATCTCAGCACCTGCTAGCATTGTAAGCTTTTAACACAAGGCTCGAAGGCGTCAGACTTGCGGGGTGCAGAGCTCCTCAGTGCAAGTCTGGAGCACTCTGSAAAGCCCAGGGTCAGCTCCCCACCTCAGAGAATCAGGCCTTAAAAATAAAAGCAGAGTTGCTATTTTCATGCTGAAAGAAACTGAGAACAAGACTAAAAAAACTACCAACAGAGACAGGCATTATTAAAACAAGAGACAGAGTCTAAACAACTGTGTTTGGACGCTGAGTTTGAGGACCACCCATTAAAACAAACAAACAAACACAAAGAGAGACAAGTTGAAACTGTTTSGTTTTGTTTACTAAATCCTGCAGGTGATTTTTAGAGGAGTGGTAGGAGTGTTTGCTGGCTTTATAAAAGAAACACAAAAATGTTTTCCATACATTCAGTAACTCTAGATTTCRAAGTAATTAATGGTTTAGTAGTCAAAAAATAATGGGTTTATCTATGCTATTTACCTCTGCTGAGGTATTAGTTATTCCCAAGATACTGCTAGAAATGACATGAYTTACCCTTGGCCTTTTAAATTAATCTTAAGAGAAGTTTGACTGGCACCTAKAAGGACTCACTGAGGGATTGTTTTTAAGATATATTGCACTGATATATCTTCAAAGCAAAAGGAATCTTTCTATCAGCAATTGGTAGGCACCAATTCAGGCTTCAGCAGATTTCTCATCTCTTGTTTTTAATTCTAGTGGAAGTGTAAACATTCAAATGCTAAAAACTAACTAGTTTCAGAAGGACATCAAAAGGGAATAGAAAAAACCTGCAATTGCAATACTCTACTGTTTCAAATACATGAAAACCATGTCATACAAGAGGCCTGAAACCAGTTTTACAAACTCTGATCTGGACAAATTCATCCTCAACCCACGTGAAGACAAGAAGTCAAAGCTCAGCTGCTCTCCTGCGGGTGAGGTCTCTACAGGCAGAATGTCTAGCCTATWCATCAAAGTCAGGGTCACTGGGAGTTCCTTCATTTGGTAGAAAGACYACTAGAAACCTCCTCTTAAAGTGTAACAAGGTGAGCAGGCAGGTTTCTTTTGCTGGCAGTAGCATTATGTTGGGTTAACTTTTTTAGTGATTTTCAACTACTCTGGCTTCAAAACCAGCAACATCTTCAGTCACACACTCTACGTTGAAACTACAGGATAAACTAAAGACAAGTAGAAAAATTACACAGAGCTATAGAATAGCATCTTCATTCCCTATAGACAACTTTTTGCACACAAACTATAAATAAAAATTACTTTAAATCATAAATACATGAGCACCTTTCCCAAAATAAGTTCACAGAATATTCTGGTTTCCTTTTAGAAGAGTTGTGGTTTGTAGGAACGTGACCATTCATATTCCATRGCAATCTTCAAATTGTATTTGGACTCTCTCTCAGAATGTCTGTAACTGATTTAGGAGCCTCTATAGACTTGTCTTCAGTTATAAAAGCRCATTTTAAAGTACAAAAGAAACAAAGGGACTTCTAATTCTGGGAATAAAGAAACATATTGGACAATCTTTACTTCCACTTTTTATTCTAGTGTAATACAAATTTTTCAGCTTGTACAATGTTTATCATCATAGTACCCAAGGAATAGGAATAATCTGTCATGCACTGTTTTCTATTTTCTCTGTGGGGAGAGAACTGTTCTCTGTGAAGTATCTTCCTTTGAGAGGGCAAAAGATTCTAAGTTTTATTATGTTTTGAATCCATAATAGCTCTTTCCTTTTGAATAAGTACATCACTGGGTTAGTGAAAAGCCTAAGGGGAGGAAAAAAAAAAAAACACACACGCACAAACCAAAAGAAGCATTCTGGGCCATGAAGTMATGAAACCCGTTATTTCCTGCGTGTTTACCAAGTGCTCAGCCTTGGCCCAGTTCCAAGGGAGGAGCTACATCTTACCTCTACCAGGAAGTCACTCGAAGCCATGGTGACAGACCAGTCATTTTCTAACTGCACATAACTGTTGAGGGGACCAGCACAGGAATTTATTTTTGTGGGACTCTACAAACAAGGTATCGAGCAGCTGAAGAGCAATTTTAAATCACTTCTCAGTGGATACACTGCTCTCTGCAACTGCTCTTGGAGAATTTATCTTACAGACAACAATGTTCAAAGACAGCAGAAGAGTCCAGGAGAATAACAATGAATATCTAGCCTTTATTCATATTCTCAATATCCTTTACATCTCCTTTAAACTGTCCAAAACGTCTTTATACACAAAGTTAACTCTGGGAATACAGGTAAACTAGTGCATAACCCAAGTACATAGGGTGTTTCAAAAAGCTGCTTGAGAGCCTTTTAAAAAAATTAAAATCAAACCCATTAAAAAGTCCAAGAATTTAGTGCTTTGTTTTYGCATAGGTTTCAGGCACTTAGAAAAGACAGAATGTTTTACCATTTTGGATGAATCCGCTGGGAGATATGACAGCATCAAGGAATAATAAGTAAAAGGAGCTCAAACTTTTAYACATCATCACAGAATACAAGGAAGTAACACATTATGCTGTTCACATCAGGTTTTGTTTTCCGTGAGGTGTGCTTGAATTTCTGTCCCAGTATCTTCACACGAGGCAAGAAACCAGAAAATCAAGGCAAGCTTCACAGATGATACCAAGAAGGGGSACTGGAATATGTTCAGGCAAGTAAATAATGTGGAATCTGTAGTTCTACCACATTAATGAAGCATTCTTGTTCTTACTGTGTCTCAAAAAACACTGGAAATCCTAATTGTTTATAGTTGAATCTGTGGTTCACAYGAAGCCACACCAACAGGGGTAGCAACCAGTAGGAGAGAGAAATAGTGCATTTTCTCAAGAAATACCAGGATGTGTTTCAGAACATTCAATAAAACTTGTATATGTCATAACAGATTTTTCAAAGCACTTGAGTTGCACATGTYCTACCCATAAAAGCAGAACTTCACACATTCAAATCAGCATTTCATCCAATAGTATTTAAACAGTGTACACAAACTATAAAACTTCAAGTTTTTAAATTCTCCAAATTATATAAAAAGTCRCTACCCAAATCTCATGACTCCACCAGGATTTTGTATTCAGCAGGTTAACTTCAGTCACAAGAGCACAGAGGCAAATGCAGAACTGTCCAGAAAGCAATGGTTTTCTATGAATGCGTAAGCTTTTCTTTCCATGTATCAAAAGTCTAAATTCCTGAGAATTTCTTCAAGTCCATCATTTGTGGATGTTTGCCGACTGTGAAGGGTCCAGACTGGGGCTCTGATAACTCTCTTGCATGACTGCGCGCTAGGGACTCAATTTAAAAGAAAGTATCTGGCAGGGCAGAGTCTGGTGTGGAAGATATCCAGTAGTCTGAAAGGTTTCATGCTCTTTGTGACAAGATGTCAGGTTCAAGTAAATATCTGGCAGGGTGAAGTCTAATGTAGAAAACATCCAAATATCTGAAAAACTTCATGCCCTCTATGACAGGACGTCAAGTCCTAGAACCTGCATAAGAAAGATGAGGTTTTCTCCAGACTAGTTTACTAGACAAATGAAGCAGGTCCTACTACTTCCAAATAGAGGAGATGGTTATTCTTTGTAAGTTAAAAAAAAAAAAATCAATAACATTTCAAAAGGTTAACAAGTCATGCATGATCACCCTGTCTGCAATGCTGAGAGTGCTGTGACACRCTGCCTTCTACTCCCTGCTGACCCCATGTGTCAAAGAGGGCTATGGCTGCTCCATGCTCCACCCTCACCAATGCTGCTAATTAAACTGGGAAGCAAAACATATCCATCCATCCACATCGGCAAGTGTCTGTAACTTGGCAGAATGGGAAACTCAGACTTTTCCTCTTGAAAAGAGAAACCAAAAGAGGTAGATGAAGACAACTTTGCCATCCCTRACAAGAACCCAKATTTAACATGGGAAGATATAATGGTAATTCATGGAACCTAAAGACCAACATAACTTGAATTTCTGAGAACTATCAGTCTTTCTGCTTCAATTTTGGGTGGTTTTTAGGGTRTTGTTTGGGGTTAGGGTGGGGWTTACAATTACAATTTGGCAACAAGCAGGTATGTTTCTTAATTATTTATTAGCTTCTTTTCCATGGAGAAGTCTGCTATACTGAAGTTAAAACCCAGCATTTTCCAGTGGTTTTTATGTTACTAGGAAATCATCAGTGCAATGACTACAACCTTTTCTTCTAAAAATACCTCATCTCTTTTTTACTGTTTCTTGTAACAAGCTAGCAATGAAGCCAAGCTGCCCAAAAAATAAAGACAACAACTTTTATTATCAGAACACCTGCACACAGCTAGCACCCAAGGTAGATTTGAGTACCACAGCAGCTACTGTTCCTGCCTTGCTTTGAACAGGATGACAGACAACAGGATTGTCAATGTGCTGTTCAATGACCTGCATCAATCTCAAGAATAATTTACTGCTATATCAGACAGATCATTATGGATGAGTTGCACGCTATCAATCAATCAATCGACTGTGTTGTTCCTGCATATTCCTGCMTCTATCAACCAGAAGAGACATCCCTCAACATATTCTTGTTGCTCTCTGCCACCAGTCTGCTATTCTCAAGATGGCAAAGAATTACTAGCCCCATGGCCATAAAGTAGTAGCAATTGGCATAATTATCTCCACTTACATATTCTGGCAGAAGAGACCTGGGTACAAAGAGCAAACTAAATAAAATGGAAAACATWCTCTACTGTTCCACTTAAGCTTATCTTGCCATCCAAAGTTGTTGAGTCTTCTCACCATTCCAATTTTAAGAGATGTATGTTATAATATAAACCATCCAGGACAGAAATTCAGTCTGTTATTGCATGGACTGTGGCAGGAAAAAAAAATAGGGGAATTCATTGGCAGCATTTATATAATTTCCTCCCCCATGAGGGAGCTCACTTACCTGTGTGCCTCACCTGAGATTACTTATTTTGCAACTGAAATCAAAAAGGTTTCCTGCAAATTAGCTAAGGGTCCATTCTGAACTTTTTTGGTTTGATGGTATTGCGTAGTAGTGTTTTACTTTTAATATGAGAAGTACCCTTCAATGGCACCTGCAGAAATAAGCCATGTCCAGCCAGTGATAATTATTATTAACATAAAAGTGAGTTGAAACTTGAGTGGAACTGTGAACTTTTATATCTGAAGATACAATAACAAGTCTTAATGTAATTAAACAAATGGTACTCTGCTTTTACTTGCTGGAAAAGCAAACTTAAAATAGCTTAACCGTGGCAAAACCTTTAAAGTCRGGTGTTCGCTCTGTCAGAAAATCACCTTACAAATATATGAGAAAATTAGTGCTACAAGAAATGTTTGTTTCAATATTCAGAGAAGTTAATGAATGTTAAGTGATAATGGTAGACAGCAGCAGTATGTAATTAGATTTCTAAACACATCTTACGAAATCACTTCTAAGCTAAAAGAATCACATGTTCTATTAATTTTCATTGGTTATTGAGCATCTGTAACTGCCACCTCTAACAGGTGTTCCGTAATCTAACAGCTGCACAAATACTAAAAAAAAAAAAAAAAAAAAAAAGAAATAAAAACACAGAATCACAATGCGCTCTCTCTAGCACTGCTACCAACCTCTCAAGTCTACCACAATACAGAACCTCTTTTCCTAAAGTCTGAAACACAACCCTAGATTTGGTGTTGGGAGTGCCTTGCATTTAGAAGAGATCAATACAAACATCCAAAATGAGGACATGACCAGAAAACGCACCTGCCATGTTAAATGAGGCTGCAGAAATGCTTTAAACATAAATGAACATCTGTAAACATTGTTATACAGAATAGTGCTGTACCAACCTTGCTACCCAGACACAGCTCACGTATTTTCTTTTTTCATTATTTGTATATCCAACATTTTCATAATTCTGATTCCCCCTCTTTTCCATTTTTTCTACTTTCTTCAAATACTGGCTTGTCTTCCTACTCATGATCCAGTGCATTTCCTAGCATGCTCAGGACTTCAGATAAARAATTTGATGCAGTAGGCATCTGTTCCACATATCATCATTTAGCATCTGGAAAGCAAAGCAGGATCAACAAGCTAATATTTGAAGGCAGAAATTCTTCAAAGAAGATTCAATCTTTTGGATGAGTCAGGTGAACCACATCTCTAGGTGCCCTGAGAGGAGTTSTGAAATATTGGACAGGTTGTAAAGAGCTTCCTAGTGATCCCAAGGAACAAAGTCTGCACCTTTTGGAAGTGCAAGAAACAGAATATAAGACTATCTTAAAATAAGGATGTTCCAATGACTTTCTACTTAAAAGTAGAATTGATAGAGCCAAACAAATATACTTAATATTCTGCTATTCCGAAACAAAAAGTCACTYCTGATGTAGCTCCTTTCTGACAGCTCAGAAATCACACTGCAGACTGAATTACCAGGTTTATGCAGAGCTTCTACAGGAAGAGCTATCTTGAGAAGTCTCCTCATCAAAAGAGCCTACTGTCGCCTGCCTTTAAAGGAAATCAAAACAAATCTAAAGATAGTTGATTTGTCAACTAGAAAACACATAGGGCCTGCAGTAGCAGTGCCACATAGATAACTCAGTCAATTCTGCAGCTACAGTGCCTGTGGTCTTTTGCAAAGTTGAGAGGTACCAAGAAAGGAATGAGATGAATAAATTGGTCACCATCTGATGACTGAACTGCTCAGAAGTCATACACAATCAGAAGACATACACAATTTTTATTGACAATTTCCCCACAATTTGAAATGCTGCTGGTGATAGATGGTGGCTGGAGCGAAGACTCTGCAGTCCGCTTGATCTGTGAGAGTAGTGAGAATGTTGCCCTAGGTCTCTTCCTGACATAGAAAAGCAAGTGCTGGTTGATCTGTTTATTCCCAAGACTTAAACTCAGCTGTAAAACACATCCTTTCTGCCTTACACCCAGGCATTCCACGAGACTGTTTGACTTCAGGTAGAAAGCAAAGTACTTCAGAATATCTTTTTGCCAAAGTAGCTGCATAAAAATAGTAAATCTATGACAGCAAGACCTAATCTGCAACCATCAGTAGTACCATCCACATGCACAAACCTTTAACAACAGGCTGGTTGAATCAGAACTGACTGGCTCCAGCCAAAGAAATAAAAAGGCTATCATGTGGATCAGATTGGTTTCAGTCCACAAAAAACACCTCTAATATTTGCATTCCCATAAACACATTTAAAGCACAAGGAGGGTTCCAGCTTTCCTTGTCCAAGGGCTCTTGAGCCTTGCCATTGCTATCTCAGGGACTAAGAATCACCTAACACAGTGTCATCAGGCCAACCTAACACTAGACAAGGATGTCTGATTAATGTTTGATTTTTCTTTGTTRGAAGACATCTTTGTTATTACTTGTGCATAAGTAAAAGCTCAGAGCTTTAAYTTTCAATGGACATCTCAGTCTCTTCAGGTATTCCCATTACAGCCATGCCCAGCTCTTCCAAAAAGTGGAGTGTTGCAACAACTTCCTCCTATCACTAAAGAAGGAAGCTGACTGAAGAAACAGTCCCTCAGATCAAATCATGATAAGCAGACCAGACAGACTGTTATGCACTATCCAAGTATTACAGACCTACAAAACTGTCTCAAATTATGGCACTGATCATAGAAGATGCAAATGATATRAAGAGCAGCAAAGTCTAACCAAGTAAGAATTCCAGGTGTAACAGTGGTGTTAATCTACTTATCCCATAAGCAAATGTTAACACGTCTCATCACTCCAGTCACATACTTAGCAGGGGAATCACTGAAGCTGCCAAGAAGTCTGGTGTTTCTCAGGTTTTCCTCTGATGGCCAGAAGGAGTCACTTCAGAAATCCAAAGCCAGGACTGAAGGCATTAAGAGTACTAACCTGAGATATAACAGTTCTTGAAGCAATAAAGACAAGAAAAAAAAATCCCACTGAATTTAGGTGGATGTTTTACACACACAAAAAATCAGCCCACATTCTCACAGTCCAGTAAGGAGGTTGCAYGCACTTAGTATGAAGATTGTCATCAGTCTGGAAAAAACACAGGAATACAAAACAGACAAATCCGTTCAGTCATAAAGATGATATCTGTGACACAGCTGAAGATGCTCTCTGGCAAAGATTACTCMAATTCCAGCCAGCATCTGAGATTAACTCTGACCATTTCTGGCCACAAATCAAACATGAGAGATATAGGAACTACACAGGTGCCCAATGGAATTGAGAAAAAAACMCATCTTTGATCTCAAGGGCCTGGATAAATCTACATACACATGCTGAGTGTACCTATGAACAAAGAAGTGAAGGAGAAATCAGTGTAGGTTCAAACAAAAGCTTATGGCATGTTATCGAAAAAAGAAGAACTTACAAATTACCTGGAAAATGCAATAAAAGGAATGTATATTGCAAACAGCAAAAATTACAGAACTTCAGTTTTATATACAAAGTGACAGCCTGGTCATATAAAGAAACATAAACCATGTCTAAAAAAATACTGGTTTTTGAATATCTTCCTGAAATGAAGTCTCAATTAAATGGGTTTTCCTTCCCAATCCATGTTGTCATTGCAACCACAGCTCCATAAAGCCTCATCTTAAGTGCCAGCATGAAATGATGGGATTCCACAGGTCCACTTTCAGTAGTAGGGGAACCAGACAGCCCAGGTGACAAAGGTACCAACGCACACTGTGGTACTCCATTTTATTCAGTATTTCATCACATTTTGATTTTCAYTGATGGGTTTCTGTTAGAGCACTAGAATTTAACATGTTCACAACTGACAGATGTCCAAATGACCATCTGAATTATCCCTATTTCCTGGAGGTCACCTACAGCTGTGGAACAGAGCATGTAACCAGTGACACAAAATTCTCTGCTTAGCTTTGTAACAGGATGCACGTAAAATGGCTCTCACATTGGAGCCAACACACTCCCCACTGTTTAACCCCTGGCACCCACGGGCCTTGCTGCAGAGATAAGCTRCACCAGGACAGTTTGCTGCTGAGAAAGGCCTCAAATTTTAGGTAGTTTAAAAACATTCTGCAAAGATTAAATACATGCAAAATGTTCTCACATTTTATACTAACAGAAATAAGCAAACAAAAAAACCCCAGCAAATTAAAAGGGCTGTATTGTTTCTTTACAATTTCTCGGATTAGCAGAACTCCTCTCAAAAAATCCCCACTATTTATTACATGAAATGTCTGTGCCCGGACAGACATAGAGACAGAAATAGTCTGATCAGTGTGCAACTTTTATAATACTGAATAGTAGGCTTATGTGCAACACATAGCTGAATGAATGGATGGAATTGATTTTATAAAGGAGTAGCAAACAAAATAGTCCAAAATATTAACTGATAAACACATGCTGGGGTGGAAACAGCCTATTATAAAATTACCGTAAAGATCCTCAAACTGTTCAAGGGAGAAAAAAGTCCAATTTTCCACATAACCTGAGAGCACTGAGTTTTCTGATTATAAGATCCAAGGAACCTGTAAACCCAAGGCTCTAATTTTCTTATGGCGACTGCGTAATATTTTGCAAAGTAAAATTGACTGAGATGGAAGCTATTTTGCATGGTACAGTGGCGATGGCTAACAAATGAGAGTTTTGTGGGCTGAATGTTAGTCCCCTGCCTCATCTGCCACCCCTAATGACAGCAGCCACCTGCTGTTTTATTGTCACAGCTGGAGCCGGTTCACACTCCTTGGTGCTGAGCTCTGCCCATGAGCGCCAAGCTCTCGCCTCGCCTCATTACTTTGATGAACTTTTTATGGTCAGCACCCATGAAGACCTCATCTAGGACTATACAACCTAGATCGGCTTCAGGGAGTGCTTCCAGCTAGCATGAGGTGATAATGCACAGTGACACCACGGCTGCTACTGCCTGTCACTTAGGCAAGTCACAATACTTCTGGCTCTACAGGGCCCTCAACAGGTAAAATGCCATGAAATTCTCCTTTTCAACCAAGTCCGCTCCCTTTCTTTTCACATTGCAATATAGAGAGATCATATCCTGCTACCAACATTTAGCTTTTCAAAGATAGATATTACAATAAAAAAAAGTATCATGCTGTTTACTGTGTATAACTACAGACAAGAAATCTCTACATTCCTTGAACATAACCCTGTTGCTTTCCTAAAAAAARGAAAGCAAGCATGAAAACCATATTATAGCTTGATTAACACCACCAAATAATTACACGTATATTGCAAGAGAAGGACCATTTTAACTTAAAAGAGCAAAAAGCACAGAAACAAAAGTTAAGACAGTCAAATCAAATTATTAAGCAAATGAATTAACAGTGGAGAATGATATGTTACTTCCTTCTCACCTAAAAAAACCCCACACTTAAACATATAGTAGATTTGATAGTCTCTGAAATCAACAACAAAGGAAAGCCTTTCACATCTTTTTTCCTTAATCTGAACAGTCTGSTATTATTTTCTGTTAATTTAAAAGCAAATAGAATCATCCTTTCCTTTTTAATTTTTTTGTACTAACAAACATTCTGAATCTCCTGAGYCTGTATACAATTTTAAACTTCATCAGAAATTCTTTTATTGACGCATTTAGAGCAAACTGGTTTTATGCTTGATCACTGAAATTTAACCCCAGGTTTACTTTCAGCAGCAGAATAATTATTTTGGTGTCAACAGAGCTTTACATTTGCCCATATTTACATATATCATTAAGATTAATATATGTGCTATTAATAAWAATTTCATTAACATTCTGAAAATCATCAAATAACATTTTGACTTTTGAATGGCTGTAGGCTATTATAAGCCTAAAAACCAGAACATTTTCAGTATTCATTGTGTAGCAATCCAGCTGATCAGTTTTGACAAATTCATGCAATGTTATAAGCCATTAAACTTCATTTAGTTTCACTTAAAAATTCCACCTAAAAATAAAAAGTAACTGTCTTTTTTTGTACAGACAGTATGATTTCCAGGAGTTATCAGCTCCCATGATCCACCAAAAAGAAACTGCTTGAGTTTTATTTCTTTCATTAAAATGTTTTAAAATTTATGGAGGAGTTTTTGAAATAATATTTTTGAGACCACTGACCTAGCAAGACTCTAAAATCTCTACTATGTTACAGTGCAGTTCAGCTGCTCTTGACAAGGGACAGCGCTGCAGAGACACTGTGCTTCACATAAGACCCCTACAACACATGGAAACTTGAAAATGTGCTGCTGAGCACAGGTTATGTCTGCTGCATTTCACAGAATTTACACATGCCCTTCTTTATCAGTGCTTTTTAAGTTCCACCTAAACTGCAGTTGAGATAGCAGAAAATAATGATGCAACAAAGATTTCTATTCTGCTAAAAGCTGGAGATCACCCAGACAGTCCTAAAGTATTAGAGACCAGAAGAACACCCAGAACCTTGCATATGATCAATCCCAAATATAAACAATGCAAATTTCTCTACCATTACAATTTCTGAAAGCACTTGTCTTCTGTAGAAGTTCAAAAGAACTTCCTGTGAAACACAGTGACAGATAGATCACATCCTTCAGAGTATCCARCAACAGAAAATTGCTTTTAGAGGAAAAAGGAATTCCTTTATTTTGCCTAGATCATGAATTTGTGAAATGCATAATTTGTAGRACTCATTTTGTACCCTTAAAAATAAAACATCATTCAGCTTGACCAGTGCAGGGTAGATATTATGAAACAGACAAATTGCCTCAGTGGAACAATTAAAGGTTTCAACAGAACAATCTTCTAAATGGTGCCAGCAATTAAATAACAATAGCTGAGAGATTTATTCTTTTTTTTAAAGCAGAAGTATGTCAGCAGTGGTATGCCTATTGCATGCTTTGTGATATGRCACACTTAATAATTTTAAAAGTTTAAGCTTCTATTTTATYAATCACTCATTCATAAAGAAAATGCTCCAAAACAACAATTACTTAGGTATTTATTGTCCTGTTATAAAGGAATTTGYTAAAGGATGCATAGCTATCCAAACCACCTATAGTAGGTAGCTCCTTCTCTTACAACAAGGCAGCCTGCATACACATATACATATTTGGAAATACTTTTCCTTTGTAACACTGGTTTGCCTTGGCATTATGACTGTGTTTTAGACTTGTATTCTAAAATATAACTTCAATTTACCCAGCACTTACAGTTCACTGGTCTGTAATTCTTAATATCCCTCTATTTTCCTCCAATTTTAATTTTACTTTCTGTTATTTAAAATTCATTTTCCATGCCCTTTCAATTGTGATTTTTTTCCAGTGTGACAACAAACCKAAGTGTCATTTCTGATGGTGACTATCAATAGAATACAAAGGATGCAAACTTTTTAGAAGAGAAGTTATAAAAAAATTATCAGACAATAACATGTTGTGGTCAGTACGAAGATGAGCTGTATGTGAACAGACAGTCTGGAGACGAYGGGATTTGTATCCAATTACTAATCCCCTGAGCTATTCATCCCCCTGAAAAATAATAAATTTCTATAAGCTAATCCCTTAACCCATCACCAGCTAGTCATGCTACTGCTTTCCAACATGTATGACAAAAAGGGAAACACCTTGCCCTTTCTATTAAATTCTCCACAATACAGGATGCTCTTGTTGGAAAGTCCCCAGACCTCTTTTCTCATCTAATGGATACTAGAAAAATAGGAATAGGCATATAAAATTATTTGTCTTAACGTAAATACTCTGTCTTCTATACTTACTCCAAGCACACAAAGAAGATTTCAATGTACATATTTTCCTAGCACTGAAYAGAAATAAATGTCAATCCTAAAAAATGGCTAAACTTCTACTCCTGCTGTTAAAGAAAAAGATATCCCTATGAAGAATATCAGAGACATTGCTGAGGAACTGCTCACCCTTTTGAAAATTATTACCTCTGTACTGCTGCCAGTGCCAGTGTCAGGCTGGGCAATTAGCCAATTAAGTGTGAATAAGAACTGCCAAGAAACTATTTTATTTTAGCCTCAGAATATTTGTGTRTTGTGAGCTGGTGTGTTTGCATTCATGCATCAGTGGAATCTGGTTGTTCATGCCAGGTTTTCTTATCACACTTTTCTGCCTGCTTGAACCTGCACATTCCTGCAATACAAAATGGACATGTGTCTGCTGATAATGTCAACATGCTTAGGTTCACAAGGAGAGGTTTTGTATAACTAGATCTAAAGTAGTCTTTGTGTTCATTACCTGACCCTGTCTGCTTACACAAGGCTAGAAGAGTGGAAGAATCCAATACTGCAAGCACCTCTAGGAGATGTTAAAAGACAACAGGTGTGGAAGAAATTAGCATCGATTACAATACCCCTGGCCAATCTCTCCCAGAAATCACACTTTTGTGTGTAATCTGAAGGAAATTCTCACTTCTCAGAGCAGACTGGATCCAATGGGATGTTGACAGTATCCTGCYAGCTCCTGAATTTAGACCTCATTATGCTTTAGATTCTTGTACATCCATCTARGAAATCCACTCTGAAATATCAGCACAAAATGTATCTCAAGCACTCTGACTAGGGCTACAGCACAGAAAGCCTGAAGACATACCTAGATTTCTATTTTTTTCTATTTTTCTGCATTTTTTTCTTTTTTTTATTTATTTTTTTCAGGAGGGGAACTGGGAAAGATGATGTGCRGACCTACTAACAGCAAGCCTTTATCTTAATTCAATCACGAAAGTAAAATGATTCCAAATATGGATTCCTCWACAGTTGTGTTACAGTCATTCAAAATTAAAAATTATATACACAATTTACAAATGAAAACTGAGTCCCAAGTACAAACAGAAGTATGAAAAATCCTTTCACAACATTCCAGAACACAGATATTACCTGAAGTTACCTTCTTGAATACCTATTAGAGAATTTCATAAATCTTAACAGTACTGACAACTTGTTCAGAATTTACCATGGCTAAGGCTAAAAACACATCCTACTTTCCAAGACATGTTTAAACAGCCTTGATGAAAATTAGTATATGTTGTAAAATTGTGAATACGTTTACTTACTTATTTTAAGGCCAGTCAAAGTAATTACCCAACATTGCTGCCTCTAATCAGGGATTATGGAGGAAGGATGGTTCAAGTTAGTAAAAATGTCACTGATCACAGAATCACAGAATATGCYGAGTTGGAAAGGATCCTAAAAGCCTTCAAACTCAGTCTCTTTCTTCATGGCATGACATAAATGAAGTTGTGTGAGTGACAACCATCCTTACACAAGGATTCACAGCCAAGCCTACCAATTTCCTAATGAATCCCACCAGTGTGGAAAAGAGGAACACCATGCTAGCTAGCTGCAGCACAAGTTAACCCCTGGACGGGTGAGAACATGCAACAGTTGCTGTGCCTAAGGGTGAAGCTGGTACACCAGTACACCATGACACATGGAAGATTCAGCTAACTGGATTTTCAACGTTCCCAGTAGCTGTAATGTGGAGGAAGCTGCCTGCAGGAGGGCCAACCTTACTGCTCAAGAACTCTGGCCAAGAAGAACTGTTTTTCCCTCAATGCTATCAYCTTTTCCATGGATCCCCTCAGCTGGAAATGTTTAGAAATGGCAAACATCAGCACCTCACTCTTCCCTCTTCTGGGACATAACCATGAACAAAGAAGGGACCAACATAATTTACACATCTTTGCCCTTGTTCTTCATACACTCTACGACAAAGTGAAAGAGGGGCTAGCAGGCAGCCATTGACAGAACTGAACAAAYAAATTCTTCAGAGTATTTTTCAGGTTAAAATGGAATTCCTTTTTCAGCATTCTTCATATGTTTTGCTATGTACATGTGTAGCTCTTACATTTGCAGTTGCCAAAGGATTCTGCTTTTTCTTATCACTTTGGTAAGCAAAAATACAGCGTTTCTTCTTACATTTTTATCCATGCATCACTAAAAATCAYATCATAAAGCATTCAGAAATTATGCTTTCACTGCAGCAACAAGACAAACTAAACTGAAAATAGTCATTTTTAAATTATTTTAAATTTTTTTAAGAATTATTTTTGTTTCCAATGTATTTCTAAATTAATGCAAGCCTACTTCCTCCCAAGAGAGCAAACAAGTGTAGGTTTCACTACAGTACATATGATCTAGATAACAAGGTCTAATCATAACATATTTATCACCATCTAGCATTTGGCTTGTATATGATGTCCACAGGCACTTGTAGTGATRGCTGTCAAACTGCATTCTTTTTCTGGCATAAAAGAGCATAACAACAAGGACAAGCAATGGAGTGCAGTACTGAGTAACAACACAGCCTGGAATTTAGCCCATAGTAAAGAAACAGTCAAATTCATTATCAACATCAGTGATGGAGGTTCATGCGTACACTGGCAGAATATTTCAGAAGTCACTAAGCTTCTTTCTGCTAAAGATTTAGTAATAGTTTACCATTTTCCCCTCCTTTCTTTTTCACCCTACCARGTATCAGAAAATATTATTTAAATTAAGCATGTTCCTTTAGAAGAAGGTCTAAAAGGGCATGATCTCCCATGCACAAATTTCAGCTGCTTGTTCCAACAGTATATGGTCCACCAGCATATGAGTAAGTCAAACTACTTGTGCTTAAATTGGAGGTTCATTTCTCCTTGACAGGCAAATGACAGAGCTCATGCATCATTCAGAAATGTCTTGGGTTATTGACAGTGCAGAGAAAGGCTCCTAGTCTTTACAACATTTCTGAAGAGTAGAGGCCATAACTGGAAAAAACATACTAAGGTTCACCTGTCTTCCTCAGACCACACTTTCTTTCATTTGTTTTTAATAGATCATTAAATTTATTTATTAGTCAAGTTCCTGACAAATGGATGTTTCCTCATCCTTAAAATTCTGTGGTGAATGCTTAACAGGTAAAAAATATATAGTCCTTTTCTGAAACAAAAAAGTCCCAAAGCAACCTTGCCAGCACCTTATAAWGCTAACAGTTTTGCATGGTCCAAAAGCCAAAATCACTAACTCCATTACTCCCTTGGGAAGTAATACATGTTTGTTTCCAAGACCCTCTTGATTGAAAAAAAAAATACAATAGAGAGAGAGAGGGTAAAGAGAGAGACAAATAATCAGGTGATCTGGTACCCAAAGTCAGTTTTATCCATCTGTAGCTACTCAGCAGGRAACTGAAAAATGCAAGACACTAATCCTAAAAATCAGAGGATGGCKTGCCAGACAGAACACATCGCAATTCTGAGCTGTATAAACAGAGACAAGTTAAAGGGCATCTAATCTAATTCTCTGAATTAGTTACACTAAATCCTGTACTAGTTAGACTGTTACAGTAAATCCTTAAAATAAATATTATTTAGCAAAGGCCATGACAACTTGTGCTGTATTTGTAAACCCTTGGCCACCTGGAACAGGATCAAACTCATTTAGTATTCTCGAAAGCCTGCTCTAAAAAGTAAACTTTGTGTTATGTGCATAGGCAAGGAATATGTTCACCTGAAGGGCTATTCATAAACAAATATTTAGGCACMTATGGCAGTGACCACCCCCAAATTCATTTTTCATCTTTACAGTTAACAAATACTTCTGATTACTCAATACATATGTACATATGGATGTAAAATTATATATTGATTAGTTTAGCTTTTAGCATAACATATGAATCTATTGGATTTCTCCAGAGTAACAGATAGCATTTTTAAAAAATTGTACCAATAGACCATTAGCATTATGAGTGAATTTATTTTCCCCAACAGTGTTAAAGATATGCAAAATTTTCATTTTTCAGAGTTGCATAGTAAATGATTAACACCAGCTCTGCTCATTATCTTGCTTAACAAAACTTCTCTAAAAACAAATAAATCAAAAATGCCTCTAACATTCCTGAATAAATAAATTACAGACCTGTTCAGTGGCAGCAATGATATTTTAAAAAGCTTGTGCAAGCTCATTCTACAATTTTATTACAAAACTGCAATTTATAATATAACTGTCCACTTTATTTTTTATTTTCCATAYAGTTTTATTCAATGAAGTACCTTTTCTTATCCAAGAAATTGTTTTAAAAGCTACATATTTAGAAACATCAGGTCCATATTCCAGTGTGTTACAAAGTAATGATATCAGGATAAATCTTACTGCCTGTTGTACAGTAGGATTTGTAAGGAGAACTGCAGTTAGAATTAAAGAATTACTATCTAAAACAAGATTACCATCATTCTGCATACTTTATATTTTTTTTAGAAAAAAATTCTTGTCTAAGACTTTAGAATTATTTTTCTTTCATTGCATGTGGACATTGAAGTCAGTCTGGAAGTAAAACACTGCACTTCCCATTCTTGCCGGAAAAAAAACAGTGAAACAAGGAATGTCCAGTTTTAAAGATTTAGTGAATTGCCTTCCTACCTCAGTCCCCATGTTCTAAGGAAAAACTTACTGTAAAATATCTATATTTATGGGGTAAATTTTTTTGTTGTCCTTGCCAGCAAAACTGTAGTTTGGGGTCAAAATAGCCATTGCTAAGAGAAATGCACACATCACAGGAAAATTTCCTCCTGAAACGAAAGTATTGAAAATAATGTCTATTCCCTCAGTAGAACAAAGAGCRAAATGAAACGCAATCCGCAATGCAACCATAATAAAATGAAACTGTTATCTGTTGCTAGTTCCCTACCAGCCCACAGATTTTTCTTGGTGTTAAAAAACAGCATGTAAATTAAGGTGACTGAAACATGCTTTCAGCAAGCAGAGTAATATGGTAGCTATTCATCACCTGAAGTCATAAAACACTAGGTCTTGTCCTTAGCATATTCTAATGAAGCCTATCATGCAAATGAGAGTGACCTTTTCCGTGCATTCTGCAAGTTCACATTTATGTGAGGAGTATATATAGTTTGCCAATACAAACTAGCCAAAGACTGCGTAATTACTGTAATCAATTAGTAGTTAGTGTCGCTCTGCTCATTTGTGGCTAATGTCAGCTAAACCATTTTTGAGAAAACCGCCCTGACAGCCTCTTTCTGTTGTTTTTGTTGCTGCTGTTATTCTGCAACAAGAAAACAAGATACAAGTCAAACTTCTCAAGATGGAAGCACTGTAGCATTTTTCTAAAACGCTTTCTCTCAGGCTGRAAAATAAAAATAATACCCACTCCTGTGATGGGTTCTGATTTCCCCAGTTAAGTTACATATCCTTAAAATGACATTGAAGTTTTCTGCCTGTAAAATGAAACATTAATATTTAAATATTTAAATGAAGGACACTCTCCCATGAGGCAGTTCAGACCAAGTAAGGAAGACTTGGTAGAACTTAGGCACTCTTTTCAATGGATGAGTAAACAGGCCATACCCTCTGCTCAGCAACAGTCTATTTTGTAGACAGTTATGGATAGGAAACATTACTGGAGCTGGTAATTAAAGTAAGAACTAATACTGTCTCAGAAATGGGGAATTTTACACAAGAAAATCATTTATCATGCCTACAGTTCTCCACAACTGAACTGAATTATCTTCTTTCTTAGCACRTGTCTGTTTTATTCTACAATAGCTTCCAAACTGAAACTAGGCCCACTTTCTGGTTTTCATATCAAAAATGACCAGACATAAAGGAAAGTTATGTCACTATTTCAAATTAATTGCCTATATAGCATCTGATAAAAGCCCAGAACTTTAAGACAAAGAATACCCAGATCACAGGTTTGTATTTTCATACTCACACCCTTCATACAAGTCCCATCCAAACAGTTTAAGAAATCAAAATCACCTCAGGGCACATGAAAACCAAAAAAAAGCCAAAACAAAACAAAAAATCAAGTAAATAAAAAATAATTCTATTTCCTGATTTACAGCTATGCTGAGAAATTTTTTTTGCTAAGAAATTAAACCATTTATGCAACATTGAAAAAATACACAAACACATGCACTTCATATATAGTATATATGTATACTGTACATCAAAACATCTTTCATCTTGCTTTTTTTGAGGTTTGATGAATGTTAGTCAGTTGTGTGTTTTCAGTTAACAGAGAACTGCAAATGGGTATATAACAGGGATAAGAAAACRTTGCATTTTCTGATGTAGCAGTGAAGGTAAGTTTTAGGTTTTTTGCATGCCCGTATCACACTGCCAATTCTCTAAGAATTGTAAAATTCTATTTTACAAAATATTGTGCAGTTGCAAGGCATGTATCATTTGGCCAAGTAAAGCATCAGATAAAGAGAACCATTTATTCAAAAAAATACTATCAAACTCTAAATTATTAGCACATAAGAGWAAAGAAAAATGTCAAAGGACTACACATGTATATAAAGACATAGCAATAAAACATYAACTCTTTTCCTCACTTGCCACCTGTTTGTGGGTAAATCAGTCTGGACCCAATGCTGAGCACACTGAAAAGCACAACATTCCTTACAGTTTCACACAAGCCAAGATTACAGTGAACTCTTCTAGCTTTTTCAACCATAAAATGAGAATACTACTTATCTGCAGCATCTGAAAACTTGTGTTTGGCCTTGTTTTTAAAAATGCAGAGATATTTCAAGGGACAAAAAAAAAAAAATATTGAAAAAATATACCTGTTCAGCAAGAAAATAGCATTACTCACAGCTAAGCTTGTGTCCCATTAAGTAAAGAGGGTGGTTCAGGAACGCATTTGGAAGATCCCTAAATAATGTGGACTTTTGAGGTAAAAGTGCAAAGTAAAAACGACAAATAATAAAAGTCATGTATGTGTTTCCATGGTGATGGGGGGGCGGGGGGGCGCTGGAGCAATCGAGTCGCAATGAGTAGAGTGACTTTGAAGATGTATTGGTTTCCTCCCGCACGGTGCTGGAGCCGGGCAGCGTCGGGCACGTCCGAGGTGTCAATCCCGACGCGGCGCCCAGCAGCGGGAAGATCGCTCTTTTCATTCTTGTCAGAGCGCGCCGCAAAGGGGGCATGTGACAGCTACTGAGAGGGACCACAGGGAAGGCAGCGAGCCGAGCCCGGCAAGGCAGCGGCGCACACGGAGAGCCCCGGGCACCGCGGCAGCGGTGAGGAAGGCCTCGGGAGCTGTCACCTGACCGGCACCCACGAAAAGGCGAGCGGGAGATGCTTCAGAAAGCAGGAGGCTCGCCGATCACTGCTGATCCACCCCGGGATGATGCCTTTATGATAAAYACTCACGACAACTTGCGACCAAAGTGCTGTTACAACACTAATTGTCCATGAAAGCTGACCTGCAGCAAAGCAGCAGAGTTCAGTTTCGATAGGCCTGGCTCAAGAGTACGACCGTGATTGGGGATGACAGGAGACATCCACGCATCAAAAATCTCCGAGAGCGGCTGACGTGACTTTGCACACTGTAAAAAAGCRGTGGAAATCCTAGACTCCTGGCTCTTTGTCAGGAAGGCAGAAAGGACCGCAGGGGGGCATTTTTAAGAGCATCTTTCCAAACTACCATAAGCTTTGCAGGGCCTCAAAAGGCATGGATGGATCTCTTTTCCCTCCACGCCAATTTTGTTCTTATTACTATGTCTTTAACYAAGCATAAATCCCATGTGGTTAATGATGGAAGACCACATTTTCTCAGCCAAAGAGATGTTCCTCCTTAAATTTCGAGGTATTTTTCTGATTTTGATTCAAAGGAACAGTTTTCTCCCCATTTTGTTTCAACTCAGCAAGTGCCAGGACTGACAACTTTCGAGTGTAAACCCCTTGCAGAAATGCTGGAAGTGTGTCAAGGCAAGCAGGAAGCATTTTTACTTTTGCTCTCTGATGTGAATATTTGTTTCAGGTACACTTGATAAAAGGACTATAAAAAAATTAATGAAAACAATGGTACTRATAAGGTTATGCAGTTGAGAAGGACTAAATATTTTTTAAGTATGAAAAAAACTAAATGGAAARAAAATTAAACATTTAAATTTTTAATCATATGCAACATAGAGRGATTTACTGTTGCTGTGATGMTTCAGATTTTTGAACACTTAAGTTTGAAAGGAAAGCAGCAGGTTTTTTATATTTTGTAATTTTCTATTACTTCAGCATTTCATGCTTTTTAAAAATAAGAACAATGTATGTGAGCCACCTTAAAATTAAAAAACACCATTTAAAATCACATTTTATGATATTAAATGTCCTTTCTTATATTATTAAAAATAGTATGGCCCAAAATCAATCTTTTAATTSATAATTTTTAGCAGTTCAACTTTTGAAAGTCTAAGAGGAGAATAAAGTGCAAACAAAATCAATCCCAAATCTTATTTGATAACGATAATTTTGGATTAAAAAAAAACAATTAATCTTCTTTAACTTTTAAAATGGTTCAATGTTTAGATGGACCTAAACATAGTTTTAAATTAAATTRATTAAAAATTTAATTGGTTTACTTATTCTAAACATTTCAAAATTACCCATTTTAAATATTGAACAGATTGAAAATGTTAGGCTATAATGTCAAAAAAATTAAAAATAAAAATTCTAAAAATTAGAAATGGGGTAAAAGAAGCAGGTATGGAGAAGTTCAAAAAAACAGGAGGAGTTGGGGGTCTTTTTGTTTGGTTCCGTTTTTTTTTAAAGAAATAATGCACAATAAGCTACTGAAATTGTTAAGATTGATAGGACCAACAAAATACCTAATACAATAAAAGACCATTAGGACAGAGGAAACCAAATTGACCACAGTATTTTTGAAGATAGCGCAAGATTATAAGTTAAGACTTTATCACCCAGCCMCCTTCCCTCAAATGTCTCCAATCTGGTTATTTTTGAAATAGTTCCCTGTTTAGAGAAACACAAGACATCCCCCCAAAGGCAGCCCTAGGCATAGGCATTGAACACACACCCAGGCGGATCAGCAGGCAGGATGGGTCAGCTCATTCAGGCTATTGGTTAGGATGGCAGGTGACACACTGGGGTCCTGAGCTATAGGAGAAGGCAAGATGCGAATCATGCTTTTATTTACCTACACAACTTTGCAAAAGGAAAKGCAAGTTTCATGCTTTCCCATACATCTAAGATTTTATTCTTTTTAAAGCTTGTGAGCCTACTGTGTTATGGTTACAAGGACACCATGTAATTTGTACTGCCCCTAATGCAAAGGTCTGAGCTCACTGATACACTGGTATTGCTAAAGTTGAAATGCTGTACTACTGATAATTTACTAAAGGATACAGAAAACTGAGATAGTTTTAAATCCCTGTACCTATGGGCAAAAAGGCCAAAGTTCTCCACCACAATTCTTGTTATGCATTCTTGATTTATAAAAAGCCACTCAACTTCAAACAAGAATTATTATTATAGAAATGCAAGAACCTTGACACAGTTTAAAACAGAAACTTTTTCCAACTATACAACCTTACTAAACACATAATATTCAAAAGGGATAAATAAAGACTTAAATACTTTTTCCTATTTTTTCCCCATATTAGCCACATTCTTCAGCATACATTTAGATTAGCATTTTTTCSCAGAGCTGATGAACATCTGATAGCATACACCACTGTTTCCAAAGAACACTTTGTACAAGCAGTAATAAGAGCTATATAACCTCTGCTTGGCACCTCCACTACAAGTTTAAAAGGTCTACCTGCAAACAATGGTGAGCTTATACTGTATTAACAGACAAAACAAAGAAACAGTTTACAAGAATATACTTTCTTGTAAAAGTATACAAGAATATATTTTCAAGAAGAAAATAAGGAGAGAAAATTGAAAAAAAAATCCGTAAGTGGAACACCAAAACCTGAGTGTGATCATGAAAAAGAATGAGCACACACCAGCAAATACAAAGGATCAAAGGATGCAACTAAACTTGCTGCATCCCAGGATTCAGACATGAGATTAAACTAATACAAAAAGAAACTACCCCTTCCTAAAACTTCTGCTATTTCCAGGAGATGTAAAAGTAAACATGCTAACTATTTCTTTTTTTAAGATGGAAAAAAAGAGGGCTTTTTAAGGGTCAGAATAATTTGGAGTTAATTAATTTGTTAATCTGCCTAGTTTATGAAAGAGAGGAGAAATTTGGTTATTTTAATACTGATTTATTATATTAATATACGTATATATATATAAATATACACACATATACAGGCACTGCACAACATTCAAACAAGTAGAGCCATTATTTTGAGCCAGTGGTGAAAATACTTAGAAGTACATACATGCCCTGCTTCCTAAAACCTAGATATGCCTCTTCAACAGTGACAGAACGATGCTTTGGAGCAGGAAAGACACCAGACACCAGGATTGTTAACACTGGATCACAGAATGGGTCAGGTTGGGAGGGACCACAGTGGGTCATCTGGTCCAACCTCCCTGCTCAGGCAGGGTCATCCTCGAGCACATGGCACAGGATTGTGTCCACACAGTTCTTGAGCATCTCCTCCAGTGAGAAGACTCCACAACCTCTTTGGGAAATCTCTTCCAGTATGCAGTCATCTGTACAGTAAAGAAGTTCTTCCTCGTATTCAAGTGGAGCTTCCTATTCTTAAGCCAACAAGAGTCTTGCTTTATTTATGTCATTGGCACAAGCCTGAAGCCAACCCAATCATTCCTCAGAGTTGCTACTAATGCAACTCCATATTCTCAAATGAGGAACCATTTGAGATTCCAAAGGTAACACCTTCAGATAGCCTGGCATTTCACTTGAGCTCATTCTTGTGCCCCTTTTCCCATATATTTTGACTCACCTGCATCCCAAATGCTTCTCACTTGGCCATCCACAAGATGAGCTCACTTATGTAACCAGAGGCTAACTTCTTTTTGGCCTAAAAACTAACGTCATGCTCATCCAACTTACCTTACAGCTTTCCAAGCCATGTTTGACAAAAAGAGGTGAGGGATAAGGCTCTGTGGTTAGGATAACACCAAATTTTGGCAACCACACAAGCTCAGATCAGCTTTAGTTTCACAGCCCTTCAAAGTCTGTAGTCATAACAGGTCTCTGCATTAGAAGACAAAGGTTTTGTTTTACACTATTTTCATCCCATGCCTGAATTTTATGAGGTCCCAGGTCACTMGTTACACTACAAGTAATAGCCTTAAAACAAAGACAATACCCAGAACCTGTCTCCAAACTTAAGTCCAAAGATTGAAGTCCAAACAATTCAAAGAAATGACAGAAGTGCCTGATGTTTTAGTTGGAGCTAGGCTGTTACCTCCCTTGAGTGTTCATTCCCTCTAGTAATTTCTTTTCTGTTGTCTAGAAGGCATTAGCTTGTTTCTCCTTCTTTTTATGACACTCCTGTATTGACACTACCTTACCAGGAAGACCACACCGTAAGACTCCCAACACTCTAACACCCACAAAGAAAGTAGCAGAAGTCTAGTTTAAAAGGATCCTTAATTATAAAGTGGTTACAAATGCTTAATATMGTCATTTATTCATGGGGATACAGCCTTTCAAATCTATGATACCCATTGATAATTCTAACAAATGCTTGGTCCATAAATATTTAATGGCCACTTGTGGGTGTTTTATGATGCTGTCTTTGAAGTTGACCTATTCGCAGGTTTATTAATTGGAAAAGGTTTATTTTATCCTAAATCAGATATGCAATTTTACAATATTCGAGCTATGCATAGAGGAAATCAGCTCATTCTGTCTCACACAAACAAGGAAAACACATCTCTCACAGAAAGAGCACAAATCAAGTTAACGAGGGACAGTTTATTTTGTATGATTTCTCAGGGCTTTCAAATAGAAGACTGGTTGACAGATGCCTCTACCYTTAAACAAGCCAACAGCACTTTAATTGTAACTCAGTGGTTGTTCCATTCCTGTGTGTCTAACAAGCTCCYTCCTTTCTGTTAGCATGGGTTTTACCTTGCTGGCCTGAAGTTCAACTCACTGTTGCTCCGAATTCCTCCTGCCCTTAGGACTACTTACTATTGCAGTGCATGCAACTCCAGGGTCTTGAAAACAGAACATTAATTTGAAACACAAAGCACAACTGAGGATTATGACATAATCTATGGAATCAAATATGCTCTGTTTTCTGTAGTTGATCACTCCCTGTCTGGTCTTTAGAGCCTCAGCAATAATGAGAGTATGATCACATTTCTTATTATAGCAGCAGYAGCTTACACTTTTTTCCCAAAGATCCAGCAGTGCTGTGGTGCTGCAACCCTATCACCCCACTGGACTAAGCCTTTTTTTACAATACTTGAAGGTATATCCTTCAAGGTACATCTCTGCAAGGCCTTTGGTTGAATGCTTTTGGTACATGATTCCTTTCACATTCATTGTTAAAATAACAGAAATATTGACTGTGCCAACAAAAAATGCTATGGAGAACACTCACAAAAATTGATCATTGGCTCTTAGAACCTATTACTCTACATTATCACACAGCTACTGCAGAAATAGAAACCAAAAACACCTTAAATGACATTAATAAGGTTGTAAGTTCAGGCACCTAGTATTTAGGAAACTCCAAAAGCACAATTACCTTTGAAATCACAACCCATTGCACTGTTCCTAAGCATCTTCCTTGATAGCTACAARACTTCCAGTGTATTTCAGACTTCTCTTCAGTTTTAATGACAAATCCAAACATTTCACCTTAAAAATACTCAAAGGTAGATAGATCTTTGTAAAACAAATACCCACATTTCAAATTAAAGCAGGTAGTAGAAAATTTAATTCCATATTAATAAAATAAAAGAAGAATCATTTAACAGGAATTCTCAAGGCCCTTGAAAACAGGCAGGCCTGTTAAACATACCTATAGCACACACTTTATCACATTACATATACACATACCAGATGATAAAGAATAGTGGTGACATCTATCAAAAAGAAAGGAACAATTTCTACAGCTAAAGGGCTGCAATCTTAAAAATTCAGTTTACTATATTCCAGTCTTTCTCAGAACATAAATTCAGTRAGGTAAAAACTTGTCCAGCTATAAATGTGCAACAGCAACCAGAACAAAAATCMTTTCTTTCCATGCATGAAAACACTTCTTTTATTCATATATTGCACAGCATTAAAATAGCATGTCATTCAAGTTTAATATTTTCATTTCCTTCATTTGCAAGGCAAAGAAATTAAAACAATTGTGTCCTGGCTCTACCCAGAATTAGCTCTCAGTTCCACAAGAAGCCTTATATAGCTTCAMATCCCTGCTACGCCAAATGTTAAGGTGGAGTTGCTCTTAGTGCTTCATTAACGAGTGGATGCCCTGAGCCCACACACTACAAGTATCAGAGCACAGGGCCGTCCTTCCTAATGAAACACCACTGTACCAGACACCACTGTCAGGTGCAAAATGGACAAGACAGTTGGCATTTTGCACTATCCTCTGTTATCATCATTCATCTATAGAGTTTCTTGATTAAAAAGCAGTACAGGGGAACAGCTATGTTTGCAGCATTGTCATCTTCTCTGGCAATAACTGAAAGTACCATCTACAATCAAAAATAGAATTTTTTTGCCATTCTTAGCTATTGGAGTTTCAGTACACAAGAGTCAATCACATGTGTGCTTTGGCAGTAGTCCAGGGCATTAATTTGTAAGGGCTTTAACCTGTTACATGGGCACAGRTTATTCTTGGAATCTAATTTGTCTGTCTGTTAAATGCAAACTCCTTGTGGCAAAGGCTGTGCCTTCTTGCCTTTCAGAGTAGTTTCTCTAACACAAGTGTAACCACACCAACCAAAACTGATAACCTAAAGCACTAAGATATGAACAGACCATCAGCTGAGCCAACACAACTGTTAGGAGCTTATACTTGCAAATCACCTTTGTTAAAGCTGAACTAATTTAATAAACTTACACAAAATCTTCCCTTATTCATGTCTACATTCTAAAAGACAAAAACACGTACTATCAGTAATCCAATCAGTTTGATAGCTTTGCCCAGTGACAGAGAAGTGTTCATAATAAGCACAAATGCAGGCATTTTTGAGATAGAACTACATTTGCTTATTAGAGGCCAGAAGACTGAGTTAGCAATCATTTTTTAACTACCTAGGCTCTTCTGAAAGCTGAAGATTCTTTTAAAAAGCTGTTTGAACACTAAACAGAGATGTTAAACAYAAGGTATGTTCCATAAGCAGTAATTATTTTTCCCTCATTTATCAAATGAAAAATAAAACAATTTAGCCTTCTACTCTTTTTTGCTGGTAGTGAATATTCTAAGAAGAGGGAAAGCCTCAAAGGACCAAAGTGAATGGGGCCATTGCCATGTTGGCAATTAAGYAATTCAAGACCGGGACATCCTTACCCAATGGTAGGACTCTATTTATACTGGGGTATTAAACTTCATGGCATGTTTGTTAACTTCATCAAATGCTTTAAAAATATCATCATATCTTCCTTTCCCCYACTTGCTTATACCAGTACTAACAAAACAAAACATTTCAAATATTATTATTCTTCCAGAGCCCCACATTTCAGGTAGCTTGTAAGCAATGTGGCAGATGAAAAAATGCAAGACATCCAACAGCACTATTTAGCACATGGTTTTCACTCTTTGAACTTTGCGACTTCTTTGATTTTCTTTCCTCATTATGGTCACATTCTCCTAAGTTGATATATTCTGTGTGCAGTACAGTAATTCTCCTTTTATATACAACACTGAAAACCTTGGAATTATGCCATTTTCATTTGTGCAGGAGATGCAGAGGCAGCAGCTGTCTTTAATGTATATTTTCTCTTGGACAGTGGAAGTTTTTGAAAACAGAAAATGAAAAGTAAAAGACTTATAGTAAACATTTAACTTCTCTATAACAATATAAAAAGGCCATACTTGCAATATTCTTGCCTTTTCAAAGTTAAATGATGAGGCCCATTACACCTACTCAACAACATGTGCTCTCAAGGAGGCATGTTCCTAGGCAAGAGAATGATGCAAGCCTCTATGTGTTTAGCCAGAAATGCATTGGAGTTAAAAGACATAAATAAACTAAAGTCAGAAGGAAATAAAATGTGTACTCTAAACATATTCTTTTTTGTTCTCATCTTTTTAGCAATTGGCACCCCTGTTAAAAAGGGAGAAGAGAGCAGGTTCTTAAAGTCTCTGCAAATCCACTAGATCAGCAGAGCTTATTTTGCAAGTCACCTAATTAAAGTATTTCTCTAAGTAGATAACGGTGCTGTTAAGGGATGATGCCTGTCAGAAAATCACATACACTGATGGCCCTTGCTAGGCAGCTTATGCTTCACTCTTCCTGAAATGCAGAGAGAAAATACAGGAGACAGCACCATCTTCCAACRGCTAAGTTTTGTGGAACCAAAGAGAGATGTCAGTTCAGTTAATTGTGCAGAAGAKTCTGTCTTCCCTCTCCTTTCATGCCTATGAATAACAGAGCAGTTAACAATATTGACATTTAAACCATCATCATTGGGCATCTGAATTAACACCTCACAGAGATGAACAGACGAGTTCACACCTTTCAAATCTACTGGGCTAAAGGCACTTCTGTAGACATGCCTGTATCAGTTACACTTGGTTAAGACTATTGAGGCACCATAAAAGTTAACAATTTATTTTTCCTTAATAAAAGCTATGTCAGCGAAGAAGAAAGCAGTTGAAAAAGTATACCGTAGTATTACATAGAAATATTGTCCAAGTTCAGATTAGCACAAATTTGGTTACTAACACCATAGGAAAATTTTTTGGATTCTTTTTATGAGATTTTCTCTGGGGTTTATWATCAGTTGTTGCTCCATGTGACTACAGACAAATAGTTCCTTTCCAAATAGCAACCACTGTAAGCAGTACTTTATACAACAGCTAACCTGTAATTTAGAAACCAGGGGACAATTTTCTTACAGAAGCTGCTTCCYCCATGGCTTTATCAGACCTTACCCAAACATTCAAGGAGCTATTACATGGTTGTATGGTGCTTAGGTAACAAATCCACCTTTATAATATACCTTCATAGTAATAATCAAAACCATTTTTTTCTAAGGACTTTTAATCTACTCCAAGCTGAGTACCTAAACCCACACTGTAAAGAAAACAGCTTTGYACACTACAGCCTAGTTTTCCAAACCTATGAGGGTTACTCAGATACAGCAATCCTACCTCTTCCTCTGCACAGCACTGTCTTTACCACAACACTCTTTGGTATTCACAGCATTTTAGACTTTAAAGGATGCTAGGATAGCTAGCTCTTCCTCTTCTCTCTTAATTAATTCTGACTCTTCACCTGTTTTCCATTTCATATTCCCAGAGACATAAACTGTAAAAAATTAGCTCTTATTTGTACCTAATAACATTTTCAGTTGAGGAGCTTATATTGGAATCATACTTGCTTGAGAGATACTGAATCCCCTTGAGACTGTCTGCCACAGATATTATCCCTTTTAATTTCCAATTCTTTTTATCACAAACCTTTCYCTACGCTACGGGACTGTGGAGATTACACAATAGGTGCTCTAAATAGAAATGCTCCAAGATTCTTAAATCTCCATCTCCATCTCAAATTGCTACTTAAAAGCCAGTCAACTTTGAAGAGTTTTTGTAACAGGGAAGGTCTCAGTGAAGCAAGTATTTCYAGTTTGAGTTACCTAGCCCTTTAAATTCTGTGTACCATCCATTTCTAAGCATAATGCTGACTGAGAACTACAGTCTCTGCTCCTATCATTTTTTTCTCCACAGTCTTAAGTGGGGTCATCTCCCTTATCACCAGGGAATCAATGCCAGGTTACTGTGCCATCAATTTAATTGAGGGGAGGGCTGCTTAAACCATCTCACATTTCCCATTGAACATAATGGGATTCTGCCTCCTCCTGACCTGTGGTGGTGAAGGGACCTTCCCCAGGTGAAGGCTGGACTGCAGCCCAGTCACCCCTACCCCAAACCCCACTGCCCCTCCTCTCCTGAATACCGGGGGCCACTGTTAATTCTCCCTGTCAAAGGCAGCTGGGAAGACAGGGACTTCCAAGACAAACACTGCCTCCCCCATTCAGACATTTAAATAGCATTTGGTACTTTTACAAGGCACAGGCTCTCCCGGGTGATACATGCATTTAGGAAAAGCTATTATGGGAGAAAAGGAAGGGAAGAGCACCTCGCTTTCTAGAGAGCACAAACGTAAATAATTATTAATTAGTGCTAGGTTTTGCTTGTTTTTTAACTACATAGTGAACAGATACCTTTTGCTCAGCAATCTTGATGACTGCCGGCCTTAATGAGGTTTTGGAAGTAGGTTATGACTTCTGTGGGAAAGAGGATATAGGAACTTTCACTCCCCTGTCCCTTGCTGGGTGCCAGGGTTTTGGAAACTGCACATAAAGCTGTGTATTGCTGCAGTGTCCTTTSTGGCAGCAGGAGAAACCAATAAGTGCTACTGAAGAAAAAGTGAGAGCATCAGAACAGAAATATAATGGGTTTATTTGCATTACTAGGCTTCTCTGGAATGTTAGGGTTTTGTGGTAATTTTCCTTTTTTTTTTTTTTTTCTCCTTTTTCTTCACTATAACCAAAAGATATTGGTAGAAAGTACTATCATTATCAGTATTCTATGCAATTACATATATAGGTGTGTATATATATATAACTCTTATGAATGTAACACAACTCCCACCCAAAACAGCAAAAATATAAACTAAAGAAAGGATTTTTATTCTAGCATGGAAACAGATATTTGCAAAGAAGACACAGAGAAAGATCTATACAGTATTTTTCATACCTAATATGGCTTAAATAACTTCTATCACGACCAATCTTCTCTCTTCAATGACAAAACACAAGCTAAATTCAAAAAGCACACTTCAAAACATTGCCTGCTAGCCCCTGAGAATTGAACACAGATAATCTTTCTTTCAGGTGCAGCACATTATCTGATCAACACTACACAAACTGATTTCCATAAGAAATTCTAGCCTAATCATGCAACCTTCGTGTTAATTTAAGAAATAGTCCTTGATTTTGAAATGAAGTTGAAAGTATAGTGTCAGAACAAAGTGAAAGAGTTATCATTAGCCTTCAAATGTGACAAATAAGAAAGACACAAACAAGCGTCAGGATAATTAAAAAGGCATTGTTCACTTTTTAGAAGAAAAAAAAAATGAATTGCACGAGAAATATTAAGCTAACAAAGAAAGAGCAAATATGAGTAGAAAAAATGACAGTTATCTGCAAAATTCATAAATGTGTCTTTTGTATAACTGTAATGATCATATTTTATGCTGTCATTTTACATTTAATTGCTCACCCTGGTACTTTACTTCATAGAAGCCATCAGTACCCCACAGAGCCAGATGCTGAATTGCAAAAAAACATACTGTGACCACAGACTTATAGGAAAGTAACTTTGCTGAGCTGTGGTGTATGACAAGTTAATTTTTGCAATTATACTTTTTCCAAGAATAAATGAAACTGTAGGTCATTACTATTCTATATCATTAAAAAGAGGCAGAAAATGTTCTTGATCATAAAGCCCTCAAACTCATTTTATCATTACTTTGACATATGAAAGCAACTTTACAAGCTGCTTTTGCTCAATGTGACCTAATGAAATAAGCACCACCTCAGCTGAAATATGTAAACATCTCGATACATTAAGAAGCACATAACTAAAGAATATTGTTGTTATTACACAGTGCTAACCCATCATATGACAGGAAAGAAATGCTATATGGGCTCTGCTTACTCACAGCTGTTAGCCCTGCTGTATTACACGGCGTGTCAAAGTACTGAAGGGACACGGATGCTCAGTTGTCATGAAGACTGAAATTGTCCCCTGTTCATTTCTCTCCCTAAGAGTCATTAAATGTTARAAATGTTTTTAAAAATAATTAACCATGAGTAATGTCCATCACTGTCAWATTGTCTGTGCAATCAAAAGCAAGAGAGCAGGTATCATTATGAAACACATAATGTCTGCCTTCTGTRTCTGTGCTTATGTTATCTGAAGACTTACTAAGAATTCAGAAGTTGGGATGTTCTTTACATTTCAAAATATTTACCGTACATGGAGAAATCAGAAATTCACAGAGCATTCTTTCTCATAAAATGCTTTTTCATTTTCTGCACAATTGCTTTACTTCCCCATCACCAATGCAAACTATGACACTCAAGTGAGGAGAAAAAGAGATTCTGCTTTCCAGATGAATATATTTATTAAGACAAAAGAATGAGAAGAAAATGTTTCAATTGTCATTGCATCTGTTTGCAATAAATGTCAAGAGCCTTTTAAAAAATTGACTACAGAGCTGACAAAAGACATCAGGTTGACAGGCAAAGAGCTGGAAATCCTCAGTTCACCCACTGAACAAGAAAATACAGGGACCCCCAAGCCATAAAATACCCTGATTTTTCAGAATCTTCTCTGCCAACCCATCCAATCCTTAATATTGACTTAACCACATATATAATTTTTTAGCACATCCTTTAGTATATCTCCTAAATTAAGTGATCATTTACTTCATACAGAAGTTTTCTCTTCTGAGAATGAGAGAGCAGAGACCAGTACAGAAGTAATGGAAGAAAAGGTCCAATTTGTGACTAAGATTTTCAAACTCATGGAAATAACTAGAAACAAAATCAAATAAATTTCTTAAAACAGTACACATGTTACTTCATACCTTCATACCATGTTCTCATCCAAGTCCTCATGCTTTCCTTCCAAACAAGACCCTTAACTACTCTGAAATTATCTGTAAATGTTAGAGATTGATAATTTGGAATACCTCTCCCTCTTTCTTTCCTTGATCTCCTTGCATTGCAGCCATGGATCCCTACACATTAGATTCTCTCTATTCATATACAGGTTCTGCAACAGCAGCTTTACAGTGTTTTCATAAACACAAAACAACCATCTAAAAACACTTGCTATCAAAAAAGAATATCACAAACATTGGACATAGTTGTTTTCTCTCTTACTTAGAATACTAAGCATTTATTGCTTCAAGGAAATGTTTTTGTCAAGAAGAAGAAATTAGAATWACAGAGAAAAAGAAGTGTGGTTTGAACTGCATACAAGTCTTCTATAGAAATGGAACACTATCCAATTAATTCTGTGTAGCTACAAAATAGAGGAGGTTGTCCGTAGGCAGACAGGGTACTAAGCCGCTTTTAAAATCTGCAGCACCACAGTTTTAATCTCAGTGCATCCTATTTGCAAACAAATCATTGCTAAGGTGATAAAACTTTACTATTGTGAATAAAAGAATAATACTAAAACATATTCATAGTACTTAGTAAAGCATCTATGTCTTGTCCTGGACTACCAAATACTCTGCTGAAAATTTGTATGTACAGCATGGAACCTCTTTTTCCAAWTTTTTTTTGTTCAACGAAGTTTTGAAGTCATACCTATTGACAGGATAAGGAATAAAAAGCTTTCCTTTCCCACAGGTAGAGAAAAATTAGAAAATAGGCACTCTGCTATTTTTAATCTAACAATCTCTATCAGTACTCCTGTAACAATGAATTTGACACATCACAATTCTATTTAAAAAGCAAAACACAATGAGAAAGCAGGAATCTGCAGCTCACTAACCACCAGCACCCTTGCACCTGTGTAATGCAGCAACAATGAAAGGCAACACATGTTCCCTTCCTGCTAGGGAGGCAGCATTTAGGAAAATGGTAGGAACCTGAAATAGTTGTTGTGAGGTTACTAACAAAGGCAAAGATRTGGTAAAACAATCTTGCCTGCATGGGCAAACTTTTGTAAACTTGTGAGAGTTAGCAGAGCTCAGTACAGAGACTGGGATAGCCTATGTAGAACAGTTCACAGAACCAGGGCTTAACACATGAAGGACTAAAACCTACCTACTTCTCTCCCCTTCTTTAACTGTCAGCTTCCATCAGTATTCATTATTTTCAGTGTAAAACTGCTTTTGCATGCCTCACAATATACATATATTTTATTATACGCATGACYAGAAGAAAAAAAGAAAAGTATTAACCTACAGGAGACTGCTAGGGCTTTATTTCTGAACCCTTGCACCTTCAAACCAAAGGCAACAATTTTTGACAACAAATAAGCAAATTTAATGTAAAATACTACTAAAGCTCTTGTTCACAAAACAACATTACATCCACAGTACTGCCATTTGATACATTATTACTAGAAACAAAAATAAAACATTTATTAAAATATAATAATGTAATAATGTAAATACAAAATTTAGTAGATGGTCTTTAACTGTCAAATATGGATTTTTCATAGCTGGTACACAATTTACTGTCACAGGCACCTTGGTGCTACAGAAGTACTAGTACAGCTATTAACTATTTAATTCTTTAGCTGACACTGTGTTTTAGGATAGGGATTTAAATAATTTATTTCAACATTCTACTGTTTCAGTTTTGCTGCTAGGAATTCGTGCAACAAAGTTGTAGAAAAAACACATGACGTTTGTTGATAGTGATATAAGACAGGATTATTATAAAAACCAATTATATCTTTTCATTCTCTTTTGCTTAATTAAAGCCAGAAGAATCACTATCTTTCTCAGCAGTAATCATGTGGAAGCTGTATAGCACAGATACAGTAATTAACTTAACCTTATCACTTAACTCTATTGGGTCATTGGAGTGAGGTGCAGTATCAGTGCTCAGAATCAATGCTGTAATGCTAACATCTTTGAGCAGTTTGGAGATTGAATAATGCCATCTGTAAATAGACAGTCTTTGTTCCTGCTTAGCTGTGCTGGATAAATGTTCCTGCCCATAACTTTAATATGGCAGCTTAACCATTTAATCATTGTACATTAATACATTATCAATATTGTGAACATGTAAGTACAAAATTACTAGTCAGAGTAATCAGATATTACCGATTTTTGTGCATAAATAAGATAGGTGTGGGATTTTGTCCTAATTATACATTTTCATGAAAAAAGATATAGCCCAGATTTTTTTTTTTCATTTAAGAGAGATTTGGAAAAAATGGTAATTTCTAAACATAAACTTGTKTTTTCTTCATCTAAAGAAGATTTTTAAAATTAAAAGGATAGTTCTCTATTTTCTTTGGTAAATTAGCCAAGTGTGCAAAGTTTAGTGCATTTTAGCTATACAGGGGATAYTTGGGCATCTGGGGGATTTTCATAACTGAAGACTTGTGCTGTATCACAACAAATTAAGCGTAATTAAACACTCTGTTCAGTGTCTATTGTTAATTGCAGYAGCTAATTTGATGCTTAGTTAGTGTTATGCTCCAAACTATTTCCAAGCACGCAGAATTCTTCAGTTAAGACTGCTTGCTTACTCTAAATTTATTTTTTTCACCCTCATTTGACAGATTTTAGCTCGTTTATTACTTTTGTTAAACGATCAGAAATTCYCTTGCCAAGACAGTACTTTGAGGTCCTTCACTTTCACCAAGTCAGACACTAAATCATAGGGGACAATTATCAGCAAATGCTCTCCGACAGGCCCTAAGCCTGCTGAGGTAATGCAGCTGACAAACTTTGATGCGCCATGCCCGTGCACATTATGTTCACGTAGTGTGTACATCTGGGCACCCTTTATGGCGATGCAGCAAACAGCCAATCATTTATTCCACTCTAATTAGCACACATGTAAATCCTCACCAATCAAGCCACTCACAGGGTTACCGTTGTGGCAGCCATACAGCAAGCTGGCAGGACACGGGAAGAAAGTACAAGAAGCAACTATTGGGTTTGATTTGAACCTGCCGTCACGCCGCGGCAGGTCCCCCCAGTGCTGACTGTAACCAGCTCTCCCCTTCACAACCCATCACCCAGCTCCTGGCGAAAAAGGTCATCGGGCAGACTGCCGCCCGGCCAAGATGCTGGGATCCTTTGCAGGCTCTGGGAGCACACCTGAAGCGACGCGCGGCTCTGATGGCTCACAGCGCCGGAGCTGTCGCAGGCAAAAGTCAGGCGTAGCTCCAAAGCATGCGGCACAGCATGGAGCACGCGCTACCTCAAAGAAGCACTGTCCACCTCAATATTTTAGACCCCGTTATGTCGCCAGGAAACTATCTGCCAGGTGTCAGCATCCCTTTTCTTCCTCACCAGCCCAGGTGTCTCTTCAGTAACCCTTTTATTTTGAAATAAATAGCAAAYGCCTTCAAAAGGACAGATTCAGGCATTCACAAAATCTACTGACACCGGTTTATATTATGCAACTCCAAAGAATACAATGTGCTTTGAAATACCTATAGTGGYTAGCTCCTATTTCCCAAAATCGAATCAAAGCAGTATGTGAGACCCTACAGTGCTATTCATTACGAAATTAGAAAATGCTCTATTTCAAAACAGCTTTAAAATGTGCATGCATATTGTCAAGGATACAACAGTTAGCCTAATAAAAGTATTCCTCAAAAGGGAGAGTATTTCTTTTTAGAACAAAAATCCATTTAAATCCTGTACCTTCATGGTTTCAGTGCTTACTGCAAGAAAAAAAAAAGCAAGTAAAACTGCATTTMGCAGTAGGATTTAGCTACAGTGATTTACATTTTTATTCAATGGACTTCAGGGATGGAAAGACACATCCACTAAAGGCACACATTTCAAACTTTTTATATTTACATGCATTTCTACTCATCATTTATCTTTATCTACATCTAATTAAACATTTACAAATTGATTTGTTATATTATAGAAATTAATGAAGCAAATCGCTATGAGAAGTATGGCATTGGTTCAGTTTTCAAACAACTTGTCAATAAAGTATCACCAGAAATAATTATTCTTGTAAAATTATATGGACAACTAGAAGAGAGGGACAGAAAGAAAAACTAAATTATGCTRGGTCTTCTCCAGATAAACTGGCTCAAAGACAGCAGGATGAGAAAAATCTGCTCAAGAACTGTTAGAATCTTATTTTTAATAAAGTTTTACAAACAAAAAATAGTTTTAATGTTTTACAAACAAAAGAAAATTATATATGAGATTATCCTCTCACAGTAACACAAAAGCAGGAAAATAAYGCAGTGAATATTGTATGTCTACCAAAAACCAACCAAGCAAGCAACATTTAAATCAGCTTCCATTAACAGAAAAATATTGGGATGTGGTAAAGAGAAATTTCTCCCCGACATTATGGATGCTTTCACAGTTGATGCTGCCTCCCCAGTTAGTCTCCTTTTCCTACAGAGCTATCACCAAGGGGGAAAGCAGGTTGTAGCTCTCAGCCTGAATCCAGGCATTCAGGTAAAACGGTCTCTGCCAGATTAGCAAAAAATCACTGTCCACTTGAGTTTAAGGAGGGTCCTTTCAAGGAGAGGGGAAATGACTTTACAAGTCTTATGGCTTATGAATCCACTCCTGGGATATCTRTAACTTACCTATTGAAATTAGACACTMTTATTCTGAATTTACTTCTAAATCAATTGGAGCTTTATGTGACAGAATGGATGCTCATGACTTTCCCAAGAGTGAGGTCAGGAAGGGTGGCCAGTGCAAAGTGCTATCCCAGGGGATTCCCAACGCACACAGGACAAGGGGATGACCCAGGGTAGAACAAAACACAGCCCTGCTTTCCACCCCAAGGTGGTATGCTCTAGGGCCAMAAACACATCAAATACCAACCAGCACTGCTCCTGCAGGGATCACACCCTCACACCATRGACAAGGAAGGTTCTGGAGCTGCTGGGGGTGTTCAGCCATCACACAAAGCCCGTCTCTCCCAGCAGCCACTCAACCCCCTGCCAAAAACAACTATTTCCATGCCCTACTGCAGCACTGTGAGGCTTCTAGCACACGGTACAGGGGGCAGAGAGATCACTATGAATATCCCCCATCCCAATAAATGATCTTTTCAGGATTCTTGCCTAAATAAATATTGAAAGGAGACTTCTAGTGAAAATGGCAGGATGTTGTTAGCACCACAAACCCAGACACAGAACGCCCACATGGTTGAAGCCATGCATGCAGACATGCAGAGGGCAGAACCCTCCTTTGGACTCTGCCAGCCAGCCCCTGGCCAACACCCTGTTCCTGGGGAGCAGCASAGGGAGCAGAGTCCCTGATAAGCCCCAGAGGGCAGAGATGCTCCCAGCACCAGACTGGCTGCCCCACCGCTGGCATGGCACAGTCAGAAACCCCATGAGCCATGTTCAGATGGAGGCACCTACRCTGCCCAGGAATAGGGTAAGGCAAMRGAAGAGTGAAATAAGATCCTGTGGTGATCAACAGCTGAGCATCACACTGCTCCCTACAGTAAGAAACATTGCCTGCTGCATCCTGTGCCAGTTACTGGATGAAGTCAACACAAAATGGGGTCTGTGCTGCCCAGAGCATCTGAGGGGAAAGTGATAACCAAATCAGAGTCTTCTGAGCAGACAGAAATGCCACAGACAGACAGGCCACCTACACCAGCTCCTTGGCAATTCCACACAGATAAACGAAAAAATACATAATGATTGTATTTCCTCCCTTTCAGATGTGTCTATCATTTTTTTTTAATTTATGCTTGATGCAAGATAGGATTTTTCCTTTGCTCATTATCCCAGAATGAAAGAATATTGTCCATGTAACAATGCAATAAAATTTTGAACACAAATGCTTACAAACTGCTCAAAGCTCACTAAGTATCCCCTTTGATCTGYTAATAAAATAAATAGAGCAACACATTAAGTAATCTGATCTAATACTAAAAAAAAACAACTTTGTGGTTTTTAATCCTTCTAGTTTAAGGGCACTTAATTTTTCTTTAATTTTATTTTTTATTTATTATGTGTCATTTAAATGGAAAACTAAAGCAACTCTATTTCCATTCTGCATTCTGAACTGCAACTCCTTTACCTCTTCCAGGTATACAAAAATGTTTAGAAGTTACACATTAGGAGGTTTTTAACAGGCTTTAACTGCAAGATCCACCTATTTAACTTCATTACATACTGGTGGATGTTCTGTGACAGAGAAACCCAAAATAGTAGCTGCATCATCGTAATCATCATCAGATCTCCCAAATCCTATGGCCATACCAGAAAAGGCARCAATATCCCTATGCCACCTGCATGTCACTTCAACTGCTCCACCCCAACTGTCAGCAAGCTGGCCAACCCACTACAGTAGTTGGGTCAGCATGATTGCCCTGCAGCCTTTGAAAACCTGACCTTTTCGTCATATATGAGTCAGAGAGCATTATTCTAGCAGTATGCATAGCTCTAGCAGAGCCACACACACAAAACAGCATCCCAGACACCTTGAGGAAGTGGAGAACAGATATAAGAAAGTATCCRGAATGATCGATGATCCTGAGAACATGAAAGAAGTAAATGAAGTACAGGAGACCTCTCTTTTCATTAGGAGGAAAAAAACCCTCAGTAAGGATTAATAAAAATTATGAAGGCAACTGACGCAATCACTGTAGGTGGCTATCTCAGCTCATCTCAAATGCAAAGGCAAGGAAAGCTCGCCGTAGCTATAAAAGGCAAAGGCAATCAGGCAAGAAGGGCAAATATGTAGGAACTCTAATTAACGAACAATAAATGCATAAAATAAACTGCCAAAAGATGAAATCAAAGCAGGTACCTTTTTTTCTTAATGAGACAATACACTGGTCCACAATAATTTTTTGTAGCAATTTAATTATGACAATGAATAGTGTTCCTTTTTTTTTTCCTTGTTTCTTATGGGAAATTGCAAAGCAGCTTGTTAAACTAACAAAAATATCTATTTTTTTCTTCATCTTTTTAAATATGCTTCCATCAGCTTAATGGCATAACAGACTGATGTGCTGCATAAATTCTTGGCCTTTGAACTCACCTGAACCAACATGTACAACTAGGATTGTCCCAATAGTGACCAAAGATAGCTTATTTGCAGTCTACAGGATCTGCTTGTTCAAATTRAAGGAAAATTCAGTGGTTTATAATATCCAGTGAGTATAAAAGTTTGTGAATGTTATGACATTTTCTGCACTGAATTCTATCCAACATTTCCTCTAGAGACCATTTGCTATACTTCCTGGACTGCATGACAGTATTTTAGTAGTCTATAGAACAACTGGAACACCTCTATCCAACACATTTAGGTAAATAACTCCAAATATTATCTAAAATTCCTGTAACGTTAAAAGATCCTAATGTCAATGTATGTTTTAAAATTCTGAACTAGAAAATTAATTTGAAATTATTGATTACTTTTTTAAGAAGTTCTACCTCCATATAAAACTTTTTGTAAATTTGAGATTATCTGGGATGAAATAACTCTTATGATATAAATTATATTAATTGCTTCACAATACACATGCCCCAGGTGTTTTACATGCCAAAATTAAGCCCGTGGCTTAGTAAAACCATTCACTACATGCAACAGACTATGGAAGACACCAAGCAATATTTGCAAATAGAGCAAATCATATGACCAATGGCCCACACAATCTATCTAATATCAAAGAACAGTGGTTATTACAGGGCATCTGAGTAAAGGACTCCAAGACTGCTTTACATGAAGCCATGTTAGCTATTTATGAAGAAAARTACTTTTCTATTCATCACTCTCAGGACCGTAGTCAAGCTAACATGCTTTCTCTGGATCACCACAGCTGGCCAAAAGTCTTCCATACATACTCATGTTCACTGTTGAATAATGGCTGAAGCGAATGTGGGGGGTATCTTTGAGAATCTCAACACTACCACTGCTGCCAAACACAGAGCTTCTAGTAAATCACCAGATGCCTGGCAGAACTCTCCTATGCCACATGTCCTTCTTCAGAGGGTAAATAAGAAAATGACAAGGAATGACAGTCAAAGGCTTGACATGTTCATGTACCTTGGCCTATGGACTCATCCCTGGCCCCTGCCTTTTTTCTTTTTTTCTTTTTTTTTTTTTTAATCTGTCACCTCTACTATTCCTGTTTCAACCATTCATGTAATTTCATTGTCTGTTATGGCCATCTCCTTATTCGCAGGGCCTGTAGGCATTAATTTTATTTAATATACTATAAGCTTGACACTCCACATGGTGTTAATGAGTTGCCAGCTGCCTGTTGTGATACAAGAAGTAACCGTAAACCCAGTGTCGCCTTTACTCCTGCACTGGTTCAGTTTTCTRTTGTGACAGATAAATGTCAACTGGTATGATCAGAAGTAAACAGTCATGACAGACAGGAAAAAAGGAGCTGACAGTTGAAGGTGATGATATCCATTAGGCTTCTACAGCTGCCACCTCCTGGGGAGACTGCTGAAAGATTTGAAATGTGGCACAGAGCTCCTGGCTAACACGGCTCTATGACAAAGAATATGCTTACCTTCAAAATACCTGGCCTACCACCTAACCATCTGGCTTATTATCATTCAGATAAATCCACTTATATGCACAGGAAGGAGAAAGCCATGATGGAACACCAGAAGTGCATAAAAAGGGCAGAAACATTAGTCAATCAGCCCGATGATTCTCGAACAGTTGTTAAGGGAGCACATCATTGCCTTGCTCACTTAACCATAGACATAAAAGAAAAGAGCTTCCCAAAAAGACAGAGTTTAAGATTTCAATTAAATTAAGCTGAATCTTAAGATGTCCATCAAGAGTAGTTAGAAAGATTAAGTCCAAGTCAATCTTTATTCACATTTCACTCTTTGTGATAGTAGATTAAACACTTCATTTTGTTGAAGAGAGAACTTTTACCCAATAAATGCAGAAGTACGAAAAATCATTTAGGTTAAATACCAAGCCAGTTTTCTTATCACAACCCACTCCACTGGACTCTAGGTTGTGCAAACCAACCAAAGCCTTTATTTGACGTGTGAGAGGATGACTGAAGAAATTTGAGACCTCCCAGAGTGTGCAAACCCCCAGCAGACACCAGTGCCTTTGCTCTCTCTCTCCCCCACACCTCTGTGACACATTCACAAAGATGTCAGGGCAGAATGCAATCCTCAGATGGCACATGTACCTCTAGGCTGCTGCAATTTATGCCAGGGCTAACATAGCTCAACCCAGAAAATTAGAGCTGTAACTGCTTCCATGATCTYCTCCTTCCATCCCCCAACACCAAGAGCAGTATTTTTCCCTATAAGCAGCTCAGGTAATTGCCTTTATTATACACAATATTCATTCCTTAGATTTTCATCTCCAATAGAGCTATTATAAATTATTTTAGCTGTACTCTTCATGCTTTTATCCCTGTATTGATTTTATTTTTAATGTAAACTTCTAAATTATAATGCCACAGAAACAACTACTTATATAGCTACAAAGGCTAAATTACGAAGACCTGAGAGAAAAGTGCTGAAGATATTTGATATGAAACATTAAAAGCAAATGTTATTTTATATAATACTAAAATGTAAAAAAATGCAAATGTAAATGTAGTTCCACCTTCCAGTGTACAGCAATAATAACGTATTAGATTCAAGAATCGTAATTAACTTAATCAGATGGGATTTTCTTTAATTCCCTAATTCCTTTCCTTCAGCCATCTAAGCTTTACTCAGGCTGAAGAATACAATCATGAAAAACACCAGCAGATACTACTGAAAATGTCTCCTTTTGCTTGTGTTACAGTAAAGCACAGAGTACTTTGCAGCATGTCTAGTATTCAGCCACTGCAGTATTTTGGACACATGGGAACACATCCCCAGATCTACTGAGAAAATACCTTCCTGTGCCTCTGACACAGGAYTTAGGGAATACCTCCTTTAAACAGCTAAATGGAACACAGAATTTAAAGGCATGTTTCGTCTGGTCTCTATAAAGGTAAGCACACATAATTACTGTATGCAGAATCTCAGCATTTGCAATTAGTTGAAAGCAATTCCAGTAAAAAATAAACCCGTTATACCATGGAATTAGAGCAATAGGTTAAATTGCARTTTTTGTCAACAAGTCCATTTTTACTCTATCGATTTGCACAAGGTGATACGATGCACTGATTTGAATCTTATACACAGAAGTGATACTGCACTAATTGAAAAATAATTGGATTCGCCCCACTTTATAACAGATTCCTGTGCACTATCAAAGTTTTAATCTTTGATGAGTTTTGCAAAACTCACAACCTAAAAATCACTGATTTATATCTTAATTCAGAYGTGGCGAATGTTTCAAGGTGAAGAATTCCAAAACAGCAGACTGTGCAGCCTGCAATGCAAACATGAAACAAAAGTGAAAACGCCAACATTTTCTTTCCATATATTGTAGCAAATTAATTGTGTGTTTTGGTAACGTAGCTTATTAGTTTTGCATAATTTAAGTTTTAATTCATCGTTTAATTTTTAATTAAGTAGTCTCTTTCAAGATGAGCTTTCTACTTGCATTTTAGTTAGATGCTAAACATGCAATGCATAAAAGCAGTGGCAAGAATGTAATATTTAGTTCATATGATTTCTCTGTGATTTCCAACATGAAAGTAACCAATTGTTCAGAGTATAAAATAACAGCAATTGTAAAATGTCATATAAATTTTAAATAATTAAACACCTCTGAAAATATCTGAAAAACTAGTGGGGCAATTATAGTGAGAAGAAGAGCCACAGACTTTTCATAGGTTATAGATTTTGCTATGGGTTTTTTGTTTCAGTAGTTTGGTTTTGTTTTGGGGTTGGGATTTTTTTTTGAGGGGGGGGGGTTGTTGCTCTCCACAAATCCTACAATTTTGCTAGAGCAATAAAATAGGATTGCACAGTTTTAACCTCCCTAGCAAACATGACTAACACTACCCAATTACAAATAGAGAGAAACAGGGGAAGGGGTATATTTATTTTTGCACATAAGTAAGACATTTAAAGACAAAAACTACTTAAAATTGCAACAAAAGAAAATTTAGTATTAATTGTAATTATGCTCAAAGCTAGCCTGAATGTTTATCTGYGCATATGAAAAAACAATTCCAACATTACAAAATGGATAGGTATGAATTTTTTAAATGTTATTAGTTTGAGTCACCTCAAATTTATTGGAAAGAAGAAAAAAAAAAGTAACAACAACCAAAAAAAACAACACACCCCTTGTTTTAAGAATAAATTTGTCAGTTCAACTGAATATTGGGAGTGCTCCAGAACTTCTCAGGCCCACAGAAGCCTATTTTCAAGGTGACAGAAGGTTGACATCAACATACCTCAGACTTCTAACAACAAAACCCAAAACTAACCTGTGGAAGATCTAACCACATATGCTTTTTGCAGACATATCTAAAGAAATAAACAGAASTGCGACATCAAGCAGCATGATCTTTGCAAATTCCCTTCAGAACAAAACCYCAGTATTGGTTTATTTGTAAGTTTTTATATCAGAACTTTCTTAGTTATAACTAACACTTCTAAATTGATCTCCAAGTAATAAAGAGCCTCTTCAGTGTCCAGAAAGCATCCCCAGACAGAGAAGTATCACCAGAAAGATACAAAAAAAATATACAAAAACATACATGTCCCTTTCCTAAAGAAAAGGGGAGCTGCTGGGTATTCCAGTTCTGGAAGATTCTATGACTGGTTGAAGGAAGCTTAAGTAATTTGAGTAATTTTCAGTCTCTAAACACTGCAGTGTATTTTACAAATGAATATTTACTAGCTGGATCAACTGYAGTGAAATTACACCTTAGAAAAAAACAACTCCTTGTAGGATCCATTCCATAAATTCCAGTTTCCCTATTTCCCCTGAAGTTGTTAACTTCTGAGGGCATTCCTGCCAGGAGGTCAAGATCTCCCAGCAGCACCATTGCTGTCAGGMTCCTGTTTCAGTGGCATGGTGGAGTGAAGGCCCTGGGGGATGCAAACTCAAAAAAACTTCCTSAAGCAAGATGCCATGAAGTCCCAGAAAATTTGCCAGGTAAGAAGGCAGGAAACAAGTTGGAAGTTTTCACTTCCTTAGAATGTTTCATTCTGGACAAATCCACATTCCCTTAAAGAAAATGTTGATAAAATATTTTTTAACATCTTCCTTGTTGCTCAGCTAGGTTTCTGAAGGAAACGAGRAGTAATAAAACCTTGTTTGGAGATCCCAGTCTTGGAGCTGGCCTCCCTTAGGGCTGGAGCTTCTTTGTGAACTGGGCAATAGCCTGTTCTTTTAAATATGACTACAGGGATCAGTTTCATGATSTGAAATAAAGCAGCATCCAGTGGCTGACCCCGAGGAGCACAATAAAGGTCTGTCAGGGGAGATACACGTAAAGATGGGCCATGCACAACTTAACAGCAAAGTACAGTTTGTGTTTGCTCCTGCTCAACAGCAACCTGCCAGGAGGAAGCCCTGTTTTTACAGCACAGCTACAATGGTCTGCTGTTCAGCTACAAATAAACAGGCATGGCACAGCAAGAAACTACTGAAAGTCTTAAGTTTAGATTAATCACTCATTCTTCTGCATTATTGGGGCTTTACTGTTGTTTTAGGTGGTTTTGGTTATGTTGCAGATTTTTAAATAACTTCCTAAACTGCAAAGGCTATGATCAGCCAAACAACACTGACTCTGAGAATACCAGTACCCTCAGTTTGGCTAGCTTCCTTAAGCCAAGTATTTTGAAGAAGTTCTAGAGGGCTAATGAAGCTGTCTATATRATTTTAAGACATTTTTTGCATAAGGTTTAAGATAAAGCATGTGGTAATCCTAATGGAAACCTCCAAGCCCACTTTTAAATCAACAAGCTGACAATATCAAGTAGGAGCTACAGAAGGCCTGGGTTGAGACCTAATGGTATCACTTTACGTCTGTCCAATTGAACTTTCTGACAGGAAGACCTGGATAGATCAGCATTCACTGCAGGAAATGGTCACTTATTCAGGAAAATAAAAAAGCTTTCTTTTCTAGGGACAAAAATACAACATGTAGTACTGACAAAACTCTCCAGCAGTTCCTCATCAACAGGGTACCAGCAATGAAAAAATAAAAACAAACTTACCAGGCAACTCAACATAGACTTCCTTTCCCTGAAGTGCAGCAATATAGCACATCTCCTCTACACATTCAAAACTGAATAATTGGGTCACTTGGCTTGTGTGAGTAACCTATTTTACTGYCATATTTGTATAAATAAGCAATTATACTTAGTAATCATTCATGCTGCTTGATTGACTAATCTTATCAGATAACAGAACATGCTCCAGCAATATAAAAGAGCCATGACAAAAACCTATCACCTAGCCTTCGCTGTATACAATATATATTGGAGAGAACGAAGATAAAATAGATTTCCAAATTCACACACACCTCCCAATATTGGAGGTCAGGTAGGAAAGCATGGAAGCAATTCCTGTTTCCACACCCACAGAGACCAGTAATGGCAGCCTCTGTCACTAGAAGATGCATGAGAGGGCTGTACAGGCAGATCAGTACTTGGGTGGTGGTGGCAAGGAGCTGCTAAGATGAAGAAGGTGAGACATTTGTGTTAAAACTATTCCATTATTCACTAGCGAACATTCATTTTGTGCCAAATTTGCAGTAATTTTGAGTAACAGCACTGCTGATGGCTCAGTATACATTATGCCAAATATGTATCTGCACCACAAATGCCATGTTTAAACTTGGCACTTGGGTTTGCCTGAATATGCTGATGACCCAGAAAACACCATGAGGGTGTAAGAGCTGGAAAACCAAGTCCAAAAAAACCCTGTAATTCTGCGAACAGTGGTGTCAGCAAATTCTGTCTTCTCATCATATTTTTCTCATGAGTTATTCAGTACCCAGCTGAAGTTTCCACTACACAGAGTGTTTCCTCTGCTGTGGCAAAGGACTGGCAAACATGACCAACATGACACACGCACACACAAACTGGAGCCTTTCTTTCCATCAGGGCACTTATCAGGTCTTTTTTTTTTTTTCTTTCCTCCCCAGACACCTATCTCCACAAAACTTTCAGGAACAGAGGCCGTAACCTGAAGTACTATAATAAGGTGTAAATCACGCCTCAAAGACAGATCGATCAAAGTAGGGGAAGGTAGTAGGCTGTTCATCTCTCAAGGATTTAAGACATTACCTTCAAATGAAAAAAAATAAGCATTTTAAAATTTCGTTTTCTTTTCACCTAAGGCCCTAGCAAACAGTATAAATTTTGAGCAGCCATATCTATTTTTCAGTGGCTAAACTGGCAAATGTTTCTGGGCATTGCCRTATTTCACAAACCGTGAGGGGGTTGCTGCTGTAGTTTTGGGCCCAGTGAGATTCAGAAAGTACAAAAGGGCACATAAGATGCTGTACATTTTATACCCAGTAAACTCTGATCTGCGATTGATTTATACAGTGTGCTAAGTCTTTATTTCTTTTCCTTTAGCTTGGCAACATAATTTCACTTTGATGGTCAGCCTTTCAATTAATCAAAGTGGACACAGCATTTGCAGCTTCTTTTGAAGTCAAAAAGAATTGTGTGCTCAGGACCTCTTAAAATGAGACCACTTATTTAGGTACTTAAAGATGGCTGTCAACACCTAACTCCGGTCTCCTAAGTTTGAAATTGCTGACTTCAGTAATTTGCCCAAGGAAAGTGAACCTGGGGCACAGAGAAACTACACAAAATCTTACCTCTCATGACCAAGAAGTCCTTGGCTCTTAGTTATAAGTGCAAACAAATCTCTCTTTTGACTGGTTTGCCAGTACTGAAACTCAATTCAAGTACACAGAAGCAGATAATTTCTAAAACGCTGGTTTGGTCAGAACTGCTTTCTAGGGGGATCTTATGTCCAACTGCAATTACATKGTAATGGAATCCAGACATGGATTTACAGAAATCAGAGGAACATAGCAAACTTATAAGGCCTTTCTCTGTGTTTGACTCAGAAGAATTGCATCCAGGTCTGCTGAGCACTGGCTGTACCGTGCTTAATTTCAATGCCCAGAGGCACACAGCCCAATACAGGAAGCACTGGCTGGCACTGCAGCCCAGCACACAAGCCAGCAACACTCTTCCTTTGTAGAAGTGTTAAAGCATTCACAAGAACTCTTCTCATAAACTAAGTGCTAGAGCATTAATAAAGACTAGGAAAAAAGAATTCGCAGCAGGGTGGAGCTGATACATTTTCCAGTCCAATGTCTTTTTTCCCTCAGCTATGTGTCAAACAGCTTGTCTGTGCTGACATGCAAGCGTAGCAGGCGCAGGTGACAGGAGATGACGAGCTACATGAAGGAGACCACCAGAGTTCATATCGGGGCCCATGGCAGGCTGGTTCCTGGTTGTTGGGCCATGGAGAGGCCCAGAGCACCCGACTGCAGCAGTGGCTGCTCCCTGCCCTTGTTAAATCAAAGCAGCAGCAGCACGCCCGAACAAATGCTCTGCTTTGCTTGACAAGCCTTTTACGAGATGTACATGAACTACAAAGGTCCAGGGAGGAGTTATGGTGCTGGAAACAGTGAAATGGATTTTACTTTGTCACTTGCAARAGATCACAAAAAGCCATAAGCACTTTTTCCTTCTGTTTAGAAAACGCATCTTGCCCTTCAGTCGTAACACATAATACATTACATCAGAGTATGACAGGTAAAATACTTGCTTTGTGAAGTTTTTGGTGTGTACTGATTCCTGATACTTCCTTCTCCAATAGAGACAGAGTTCAAAATAAACTCAACATTTAGATAACTACAAGCATACACTGCTATTCATCTAATGCTGGTCCACATTTTCTTCAGCAAAGTATTTTGCACTTCATATATATTTTGAAACATTCCTCCACCACAATATTTTTGATACCACTAGCAATTCCACTGGTAGACCAGACTATTAGGCCTATTGCCCTTAACAGAAATAATACAAAGTAAAAATTACTCAAAAAATTTTCACAATGAAGAGAGCAGGAAACGCAGGAAGTAYAGAAATGGCAGCATACACCCACCCCAGAAAAAAATCTGGATGGCACTGGGCTTCAGTGTCACAGGTAGAGATAAAATCAAAAGCTTTCATAGCTGATGTATGTCTCCAACTACAAAATGTAATATTGTTACAATCAGGTACTCTCAAAACTCACTGATATCCAGTTTTTACTCAAGACTTCATATTTTGCATTTGGGTTTATTATTTTTAGAAGTTTAGATTGCATTCAGTAAGAATACAGGATGTGCTAAAACATTACATTTCATAAATTCTGAATTCTGCCACCAATACTCAGTCCATCTCCCTCTTAAGTCTCAATTTTTGCAACAGCAACCATATAGCAATATTCACAATAAACCAGGATGTACAGGTTACTACTGGTTGACAGTTGATGTTCAAAAAAAATTATACCACAACACTAACAGTACTCACTGCACAAGCAAAYATGCAAAATGTAAAGTAAGATTCTCTAAGTGATCCATCAGCTACAATATTTTAAAGATAGAGATCTCAACCAGTCCATATTCTTGAAATTAAGAAATAGCAATTTTTAAAACAGAAATTCTTTAAATGCTAATAGTAGCAAATTGAAGAATCTGTTCAATTAACTGTAACACAGTGGCCTATGACAGCAGCTAGCCTAGGACTCAGAAGTGTATCAGAAGAAAGAAATGACATTGTTTCATATATTCATATATTTCACACTCTGAAAGGGACAGGAACAAAACACTGTTTCCCATCACAAATTTGCTTGGCAAACCTGTATGCTACCTCAGAAAAATAGTCACATGCCTAAATAAGCTGCAAAACGTCATCACAAACACCATGAAAAATATGTATCTTAAGGAAGTAAACCACTTTGAAGACAACTGAACTTGTGTTGTAGGAACACTGCAAACAAGTGGGTCCCTAAACTGTATTCCATAAAAGTTCCTATGGAAAGACAATCTTAAATGATCAATGCCCTTGATTGTGTTGCATCCAGCCTAAGTAATGATGCTCAGACTGAATAGCAGAACTGTTTTGTGGGTGTATCTTAGAGCCCAATATTGCCCACTTACACAGATTAAGRAAATGTTTAAAACATATCACATTTCCCAGTCTTCACATACTCTTCTTCTTCTTYCCTAYAGAAAGGAGGTACCAAAGAGGAACSAGAAATCTCTGAACCTTAATATCAAATCAAAACCAAAGGCTGACCAGGATCWCAAAGTGCATCTCAGCTCAGCAAACTCAATGTAGTTAATTGTAGGGTATTCTACTCCCTTCCTATGATCTGCTGCACATATATGTTGTTTTTTACTGTGTACTCTGTAAACAATATTATGCACAAACACAARGTAGYCAACAATACAGCATAAAAGYRAAAGACTKGCTCTGAAAAAACACAGCTCACCTTCCCTTCTCTCTGCAGGCAGGGAGAATGCCCTGCTCAGAACATCTCACTACTGGGTCAAGAGAAAAAATAGGTGAGACAACTGCAGCAATGCAAGGCAGCCAAATTTAAGGATATCCTTAAACACAAGAATGTGGAACAGGTGAGCAGATGTATGCTGCCATGGGCATAGATCCAGTTACTTAGATACAAACAATCTGCRGAAATATTTGCTCAGCCTATTCAGTTCTGTGAACTGCATCATGATTTGTATCAGATGTGAGCAAATAACTCACAAATAGAGATTTATAAACAAACTGCTTACTGAAAATCACCTACTCAAGTCCAAGAGGCACATTTAAACAGGAACAGAAYGGTGGTCCTTCATCAAGCATCTGTGCCTCCAGCTTCTACATTTGTGTGGGCTAACAAAATTCCTGAATGTGGATAGCTCACAGTGAGTCAATCTGGCTACGACACAGGAAAATAAATATTTACACAAACACTTTTATATGCACCACAACTAACCAGTCAGTTTGCCATTACATGGATGTCTTATGTTTAGAAAATACAGTGCTATCTTTTTTTGTTCTTTGGTTTAAAACAAAACACACAAGCTCCACCAAATCTTAAGAGGGGTAATACTAAAACCTGCATTAAAAATATGAATGTGATGAAATCCAGAAATGTTTCTTCACAAGCCAGGGCACACAACTTATATATGCATGCAGACGATTATAAAGGCAGATTTTTCATCACATGAAAATAAACTTGTGTTTTATAAAGTAAAGATTAGAAGAATCATCTAGAGCCCCTTTTCTTGGTATGYGGGATGTTTTCTATTGCAGCCAATGAATTCATCTTTTTAACAGTATTAGTATTTCTAACCCATTTTACTGTTGCTACACCTTTCCACCACCTGCATGTTCCCAAGGAAGGCATCTCCTTGGCAGTGTACACACTTGCCTTCAGGGAGCCGACCCCCTACTTAGGAAGGCTGAGATCAGACAACATGGGTGTCCTGCAGGAACTCTCTGTGCCCGCTGATTTYCACTTTTCTTGTTTTCTCCTGCTGTCTCTCCTGTTAAAACAATTCCTCTGTTTCAAAAGTAGCAATCCTCTTTTCCTCTGGATTCTTCTAATAAACCTCATTAACTACACTACAAGGTAACTGATCTCTACTTYTGTCAAGCTCAAAGCCTGCAAATCCTACCTGGTATCTGAGGAAGAGGTAGAAGTGCCTGAAGTTTGTGTCTTTTCCAAGGGTATCAGCTGTTCGATTATGAGGTATTATCRCTCCCTACAAACCTGTATTTTCTGAACTGTATTACTCATCTAAAAATTGTGCTCTGGTTTCTTCGGTGCTCCATGGCAGCCATGTATCAAGGAGTGTTGGGAGAAGCTCCATTGCAAATAGATATCCAATTATTTGTGTTAAACATTCCCAGGCATATTACRGAGTGGTGAAAAAGAAGAAACTAAATGGAATTAAAATTTCTATTAAAAACTCCAGCTTCCTCTATAAAGAAAACCACATGCAGGAGTCAAGAGTTAGGATGCAAGTTCCCCTTTTATCGATACTTGTAGGCACGCACCTTTTTATGGAAAACAATGACCTTTTTTGATACARTGATGACCCAGCTCAGAACAGTAAATGGAAAAAAGTATGAAGAAAAAAAGACTTTTTATTATTCCTTGGAATCAAAATGTAAAAATTTAAATTATCTGAAAAAGCACCTCTTTATTAAAGAGTTGATGAAAGTGTGGGTCAGTCCTATTATCCTTTTAAATTAATAAAAAAATCCTGATCTTTTAAAATTCAGAAGAATGATGTATATTTAAAATATTCTGTAATTACTGCAAAAGTATTAATTAACAGTTCATRGATGCATAAGTAGCGAGATGAAGGAATGAGCCAACTATGCACTATAAATATAAGCTTAAAAAATCATTTTATAGCATTTTTGTAACTGTATGATGTTAGGCAGGTCATAACACTAGTACTTTTCCTCTGAAAACCTAATAATTATTAACCTTTTTAATTTTTAAACTGAATATTGACTTTGCAATAAATTGGAGTAAGTTCAATCTTACAGTCAATTCCAAACATGAAAGACTCTCTCTCAGCCACACTGACCATTAGCACTAATTTACAGATATTTTCTTAGGCTTGACTCAAAGAGAAGTCTGAATTATCTTACTGCAAATGATTTTAAGTAACAGCACAATAATTCATATGTAAAGCRCAGAATTATAGATACATAAAATCGCTATTTTCTCTACCAAACTATAAAAGGATATTAGAAGTTATTCCAAATTGCATGGGAAAGCCTCAATGTATACAACGCAATCTTCCTTCCACAGTAAGACCCACAGGTACWGAGGAAAAGTATGAGATACAATTCWGTTAATTTCAGCCCTTCAGGAAATGCAGTTGGTCTGCTTCTGTATTTTAGGAATGTTTTGTTCAATGCTTTTTGTTACCTTTATTAAAAAAAACCAAAAGAAAGTTTTCTGGTTAGATTTGATTACTACTAGTTCTGCATGCCATCCTTCAGCTGCCTCTTGTCACCTTAGGAGTCCGAATCACAGTGTAGTTCAGAAACTCCCTCTTGCTGAGCCCATGGGAGGCTGGTTTTGGTCAGGCAGAGGTTCCCTGCTCATCCAGCCATTCCCTTGTCTCCCCTTTGTAACACTGAGCCGAGGCTGCACCCGCACAATGGCAACGATTGCAACTTCTCATCCTGGGAGYCCAGAGAGAAGAAAGAAGAGGTGGTGGGAGAGGCGCATTTCCTGTGTAGGATATGCTGGAGAAATTAGTCAACAGACTAAGGAGAGGGAGGAAGATCCAGTGGTCCATGAGAAAAACACCAGAGGCACATGGGATGTGGGGACCTGAGCTGGGAGGGGAGAATTCGCTTCAGTGGTGTGGGAAACCAGCTAGGAAGGTAATGGGGTAAGAGACATTCTCCCATGAGCGGGTGCACAGGGGAAGCTTGGAGCTGAAAAGGCCAGAAACAACATAGTTGAAACCTGCAATTATAGGATTTCATGGGGTCAACAGGGYGTGGACCAATACATTCAGCTACAGGTTGGTGAATGAGCTAGAAGAGCTGTTAAGAAAATGGATATGCATACACGCGTGGGTAGAGGAAGCAAAACATGCCAGAAATAGAAYTTTATAATAGCAATATAGGAATTTTTCCAAAAAGTACAACTGAGAAATTCTCTATTTCATTCTAACTTCTCCATGGACACAGAGYTGTCCCAATGGCGCAGAACACTCCCTCCAGTACCTCTTTAGCAACAGAGGAAAAAGTAATAATCATGCAGACAGTCACAGCCTTTTTGTGTAACTGCACTCCAGCACAGCATTCACATTATTGCCAGAATCTGGGCACAAATTTACTCCTTAATGTTATATCAGACTCCTTTTTACTGTCACGAAACTCACACCACAACAGCTTTACACAAAGGAAATCCAGATTATCAGATAATGTATTTATGAGGCTGATTTTGACTTCCAGCTTCAAAAACAATACTGCATGATTTCCTATGTTTTTATAGGTWTGTATGAAGATAGAAACCTCCAAACAAACCCTGAAGCACTGTCAAGAAAATTATTTCAGAATATGCTTTTCATGTGGACAGCATACACCACTATCCAAAAAAGATCATTTGTGTCACATAGTGTCGTATGTCTATTTAACTAAATGATGGGATATTTGTTTGATGTTCTATGGTATATAACTAAATAAATAAAGGAGGAAAGGAAAAAAAAACCAAAAAGCACTAAATAACTACCTTTTCTAATTATAAGGATAAAATCCTGTAATGGATATTCATCAAAAGCATAAAAATAAACCATTACATAGATTTTGTAAATTTGCTGTCTGACAATTTAATTTTTAATAAACTGTCAGGAATCAGGCATCTAGGGGACTGCCTTCACCAGGAAATAAATCAGGAAAGAGAAAACTCATTAAATTAAGGTCTGCAATGGAGGCATTGCTGAAGAAGCAACAACCTGCTGGAATCCTCCCACCAAGCTCCCAAATGTTATGTGAAAACCTTGCTAGTCTCTAAGTGACCAACCCTGCATTCTGATTACATGCCCTCCAATTTCTAAGACTAGACATCAATGTAATGCAATTCTTGTGGCATTCCAACCCTCCAACATACCAACATCTCCCAGTTCTATGCTCTTAGCAGGTTTTCAAAACTACAATTTCATTTTGTGTGTGTGTGTGTAGCCAGGTCAATAATGAAAATATTTAATAAGATCTATCCCGGTATAACCTTCAGAGTAATCACCCACTAGACTTCTCATTACTTTTTTTAATGCCCTTTGCCAAATCTGAGAGCCTGATTTTTATCAGTTGTCAGTAGAGCCATATGCTTCTTGTTCAATGAAAAGAGACAAATTTCCTGCTGATCAATATTTTCCCCCATTTTTTAGGCTGTCTGTTCACACCTATCCTTCTTTTTAAGGTGGTTACTCATCCTCTGAGATCTACGGCGCTTTCCTTCTGAGGTTTTTAATCTCATGAGCCAGATGCTTAGGCTGTGCTCTGCAGGCCCTTGTTAACCTTCAAAGAGAACACACACTTCTTCGCATGAAGATGTACTTTCCACAGCAGTCATTGGCAAGAAGCCAACAAAAAAGATCTAGAAAAGCTCTTATAGCAGTTACAGCTCAAAAATAATTTTAAGAATAYTGTTAATCTTGGGAAAATATAGTATCCTGTTCTTTCAAAAAGGAAAAGAAGCAAGAGGCTCTGTGTATAATCAAACCATCTTAAAAAAAAGAAAAAAAAAGAAAAAAAGAATGTATCCTTCCATCAAGAGATCCAATTTTTCATTGAGCTATTCCAATTTAAAAATAACAAAAATGCAGATTTCTRCTTGGCTTCTGGTTCAATTTAAATCTGAAACTATTCTGTTTTGGGAGAATTGTTTGATCCAGAMAAGGTCCAGTCACACAAACCAAACTGTCAATGAAGGATGAACTGGCTGCATAGTGGCAGACATTCAAAGAATGATGCAGGTGGCTCCATAATGCCATTTTATGATACCCAATGCTGTCTYAGCTCTAGCAGAGCCCACCTGCTTCCCTTACAAGAATATGGGGTATTTTYAAGTGGTATTTTTAACCAGCTGAGGAATTGGTTTATAAAAAAATCATGACACTGAAGYGAGATGGACACCAATAGAAAGTCAGAGRCTGTAATAAGGCTAGGTCTCAGTAAGTACTAGAAAGTATATCTCTGGCAATGCACTACTCCTGAAACAGAATACTGGCTGGMCTCAAGTCTTATAATGCTGACTGCCAGGGGGGAACACAAAGAGCTTATTTCTGTTCTTGGCTCTACCACTGGTTTACAAGATGTCCATGACCAAACTCTTTCCAGACCTCAATTTTTCACTGGGATAAAGAAATACTCTCTTAGAATGAAAACTGATGAAAATTGGCATGTGAGTGTTATATTATTAGTGTACCCACYGCAAGATGTTCCTTTCCATGTTGACACCCATCTCTTCTACAGATCTCCGCCGTCACAATAGACAGGAGTGCTAAAAGCAGGTAACTGATATATATATATATCACATATATCCTGTATGGCCCATACCACAACTGATAAATATTAAAAAGACCCATAATGACTTGAAATATGCCTACAAAAGCTTAACTCAAGCAGTATGTGCMTAGACCTAGTGATTGCCCCAAATCAACAAGGAAAAGACAAAGCTTGCAGTAAGGTTTACTCTCCACCATAGTTTTTCATTGTATTTTCCTTAATTTTCCTTAAACCTCCTGTGTGTGCCTATCCACTCCTCTCTCCATGTCACAGTTAGGGCTGAAAAAGACTCAGCCATACTCAGAATCCAGTTTTAACCTCRAGCCTAAAGGTGACAATTAGTGGGCCTGCCTCTAGCTGCCAGTCCCATGCTGCAGGATCCTGCCTGCTSCTTTAATTTTATTCCGTTTCTGCTTGGCCATAAACCCCTGAACCCTCTGCTAACTCTAGGGGTTACTTCCTTTGCCAGAGCATTAGAGTTTTGGACAACTTGTCTTGGCTGCTTACTGAACTGAAAACGATGTGATCTTACACTAGTTACCCTACCCACTCAGTTCTCTTGAAAAAGATTTTTTAAAAAGGTAAATAGGCAGCAYGTTCTTTGCAATATGTCTGATAATGATGATTATTAATAATAATGTACAATGAAGATTTGATATARTTGTTTTTAAGCAACTGGGTTCTACAGACTCGTAAATCTATAGGAAAAAATACCCAGAACTACAAGGTACAGCAGGTTTTTCCAGCTTGCACTTAAACTTAGGCAGATTAAAGCACTGAAGAACATTGTGTTCTTGTTAAAACACAATGAAGTAACTACAAAGACCAGGAAACAAGCAAACAAATAAAATGCAGGCACACCTTATAGTAAACTCGTGTTCCAAAATTACTCTACATCCTTATTAAACTGCAGCAGATTGTTTGGGCTTAAAGAAATCAAAATAAATTTCATTCTATCTGACCCAGATAGAGTAAAGGATATCAGTAAAAGTTTAGTAATAACCACCACAGCTGAATGATTAACCCTACCAAAATATCAAAGGAAAATAGCTGTCAAAAGTGTAAATTAAATCAGTTTTAAATTGAACAGAAAATTATTCCCTATTTTCTACAGGTTATGATTTGGAGTGATCTTAAACCTCTGGAAAAGAATTTTCCAATTTTCAAAAATTCTGAAGCCCAATTACAAGTAATTATAGCTTTTCATTTTCAACATGATGAAATAATTTGATTCTTTTTACAAGAGGTCTGGTTTAGCTCAAAATAGACAAGTGCTTCTGCAATGAGTTAGTACACAAAGACAATAAAGATCATTCTCAAAAGAAAATCAGGGATACATGTTGGCTATAAATCATAAATGGAGCATTCAGGCAAAAATAGTTTGTGTGTTCTATAAATGCCAGCTATTTCCATTGCACATGAGTGAGATAAAGTAAACAGACCACTGACAGTTTTGGTTTTCAAATACAAAATGTGTAAGATTTGAAAGAAGAAAAAGAAAACGTATGGCATAATCACTACTGTTAGATCTAGTCTTAAAGTATAATTTGGAGAATAGAGTACATGAACACAAGCTTCTCTATATTCTCAATCCAGAAGAAAAGTAAACTAGGACCATACAGCATTAAATTAAAACTAAATATTATTTCAAGTTTCTTGTTCCCAGGTCCACTTTCTTACTCTCCATCCAAGAACCACCACTTTTTTCTTATTCTTTGCTATATTACCATTCACTAAATTAGGAATTCCATTTCAGTAAATCTCCTAAAACCTTTCACACAAACACAAGATCTAAAGCTCAATCAACTCCAGGACAGTGCAGCACAGTTCATTTCCATAAAGTTCAATATGCTTTGCAAAAGGCCTGTTGCAAGTGAAAACACTYCTAAAATAACTGATACATTTGAATAGAATTATACCACTCTATTGTGCAGTTCAAGCTGGACTTTGCAAGACCACCTTGTAAATACTAAGTGCTGTAATAAATCTTTATGGATTAAGGACAAAGGTTTGTATCACTCCTCTAAATTATAATCAAACTTGATATAACACCCACATCCCATAGCAAAAGGAAAAGTTTAAATACCCTGTAGAAAGTATCATCTAAATGTATTTAGCAATGAGAAATAAGTCTCAGCTTTTTAAGCAGGGAAGTACCATCTAATCTGCAGGCAGAAAAATCTGGACACAACTCCTATGCAAGATTGGGGAAGGAAGCCTGCCAGCCAGGCTCTGATTTCCAGGATTACTGCCTTCCCCCTTGTTTGTTTCCCACCTGTTTACAGTGTTATGTTCAGAAACATGAAACTTAAACTGTGCAAAATGCACTTGTTGGAACATAAGCAGAAACTGACACAAAAAATACTAGCAGTGAGTACATTTAAAAAAAGCCTATGCCATTTTCGTAACATTAGAAGTGTCAAAAGTATTATTAGGTTTAATTYTTTTGCATAAGAAAACAAATCTTTTTGCCTAGTACTACAAATTGGTTGACAGTGTGTATATAGTGTGTTATAAAGAGACTAATATAAAATTAAGAAATATTTCTGCCATATATCAAAGCACCTGGTTACTATTAAGTTTTCACAAAGAAAATTAGTAGATTGAGCACTGACATATCCAATAAACCCAGGTTTCTCTTGTGGTCAGTCTTCTGGCAATAAAGCAAATCTTCAAAGACTATTAAAAAAAGTGTCAGCCAAAGGGGAAAAAAAAACAACTAAACACCAAACAACCGGTTAACTTGTAATAATGATATTTATATATATATACATATATAGACAATCAGAAAAAGCTAAAATTTGGATTTACAGATGCTTATTAAAGGCTTTTAATGCTGTCTCAACTGTTGGGGCTGGTGTGTGGACACAGTAATTTAACCAACAGCAGATACAGGGAAAGATAAAGCAGAAAAAGCCAGGCACACTAACATTAGAAAACTGTCATCTACAGCCCTCCTACACCCTCAGGTAAATACATCACTGAAAGCTAGGCAGGATTTACTCATACTATGGAATATTATAATATCCATAATGTGTTTTATTTGAATGTACTTTTTTAAATGTCATCCTCCAAAACAAACAACAAAGCTCATTCTTTATTTCAGAGGCCAGGTATGGSGGATTGTTTTCTTCATGTTTCTCACCTGTTTCAGAAGACCAAATAGGGCACTACATCACAGGAGCTACACATCCTTGTCTGTCTTGGAAGGTTAAACAGTGGGACATTTGGCTGAAGGCTAAAGTAGTTTAGAGATTGCACTCACAAATAGTGCCTGCTGATTATGTTGGGTTTTGTTTGGGGCATTTTTTGTGTGTAATACTWAACAATATGGAATAAAATCTAAGCAAAAGGGATTTTACTGACCTTTTTCTATTACCAGAAACTATTTACCTTTATTAGCRTTTGCTTCTTTCCAGGCAGCTGATGCAATTAAAACCTGAAGTAGATTTTGAACTGTCTACTACTTTCCCCAGCATCTAACAGGCAAGAACATGTTCAAACATCCCTGGGYTACCTCATCTAGCAAGACCCAGTCAATGTGAATTGAAAGTGCAAGTAACAAAACAGGAGGCTTTTAGCCTACATATAAAACTAAAATGATTCTTAATTAATTAAAAGCAAATCAAGAGAAATTATTAACTTTAGTAGATAAATACATGATGTTTTTAAATATGCCAAGTACTTCTCCTGCATGCAAGGCCTTCCATTCACCATGTGACCTTTGGGACAGGTAATGGATCAGAGGATGGCTGAGGGGTGCAAGATGACAGTAACTGGAGTGGGTAGTGAGCCACAGCAAATCACAAGGCAAAGGTAGGTCCTGATAGGTCCCCAGGCTCTGAAGTGTCTCAAAGGCTYCCTTTTACACCTACTCAAAACTAAAAGGTGATCATTACAAACTTTCTGTCCACATAAGTTCAGATCACAAACTAAATACTTCTGCCAGTCTGCTGGAGACCATACAGTCATGGAAATTCATCCTGCCAATTGCACTATTTTATTGATATTAAGTAATATGTAGAAAACAAACAAATTAGGGTAAYTATAGATAATCACTATCAATGCATCTTTTTTCACAGAAAAAAATATGACTGCCTCCAATTTTATTTGCTCCATCACACAGTCACACTATTAACTCAGAATTTTATAAATTCACTATCTTCCCTCATAAAATTTTGGACACAGCAACACAGTAGACAWCAAATCCAACCTTGTCAAATGACACATCAAGACACAAAAGGAGTCTAGGGCCCAACAGGTCACTGCTTATATCTCCAGAGAGGATGAGAGGATATTTTCAATTAGAAAGCAAGAACTACAYTCTTAAAAGGAACTTCTACAGCCATCCATGCACTGGGCAGGGATGTGAGAAGAAAATTYAAATGTGCTTTGACTTTACAATTATCTTTGCCTTCTACTGACCTAGTTTAAGAAGTGGTTTTACATGGTTTTATCTTCACTGAGAAGCAGACATAAATAAATTATCCATCTCAATTTTGTTGGCATTTTGTTGACTTATGTATGAGATGATGAGATTTGCAATGATATACTCACTGTTCTCTAGCATCTTGGGACAAGTGTTCTTCCAACTGTCTGAATGTCACATGGAGCAGAGGGAGGGATCTACTCTGTGGAAATATGTATCTGTATCTTCAAGGAAGATGGTTCTGAGTTGTCAGTATATAAATAGTACTGTAATCTAGATGTTCTTTGATTGAAGTGCAGTCTCTTTAAGTGACTTGTGACTAGCAGCAGCAGAAAAGTCAAAAGGAACAAAATATCCTGAAATCAATCCCGGTAATGCAGAAGAAATACTCCCAAGATACAACCACAAAATCATATAAAAAGTTTAAGAGAAATGTGGTAACACACTTACTCTTTACAGTCAAACTACGCCTGTCAAATCTGGGATCATATTTTAGGGAAAAAAAAAATTAGTATTTTGAGACAAATTAATCAGCATTTCTATGACCATGCTTTCAGTGAGATGCATATGCCCTGAGTAAAATACACTGCATTAACTTGGGTTGTAACACTGCATATCCACTGCACTCTGACATCCACATTCAGAAGTCATCCACTGATTTGTTACTGGCTTTTTTCACAAGGATCTATGCAAGTACAGCACTCCACCTGAGTGGATCAATTTGTAGTACWGAACATTATTCTGGAAATAAAATTAAATCTGCTACTGTCCAAAATCTTAGAAGCAAATTCTCCCAGATGTAAAAGATCAATGGCATTGGAATCTCAAGGCTCATTACAATGGCTTTGTAATTAGCCTGCAAAAACCTCTCAGAAACTCTAAGTTGAATATTGTGCAGTTGAGTTTCTTTTCTATGAGGCAAATCCCTGAAATGAACAAATTAGTCACAAGGCCCTTAAGGCAGAAAAGTAAGGAAAGCTTCTGTTCTCTCCAACTCCTACACGAGGGACTTCCAAAGAAATTTAAACCTTATAAATAGACAATACTCTATCATACAATTCAAAATTAGACAGTGGAACTAACGGCTACAAAATACCATTAAGGCTGAGGACTTAGCAAGGCTGGAAAAAGGATTAGACATTTATATGGTGTAACAAAAATATCCAGAGTTCTAATAATTTTCCAAGATCTATTAAATATCATGTTCCAGAGTTTAACYCAAACTCTAATCAAAGAACATGTAGTTTAGAATCATCATAGAATCACAGAACAGCTTGGTGTAGGAAGGAACCTTAAAGCTCAGCTCATTCCAACCCCTTCCATGGRCAGGGACATCTTCCACTAGACCTGAGCAACTAGAGGTTGCTCAGAGCCCTATCCAACCTAGCCTTAGGATAGTTGCAGGGATGGGGCATCCACAACTTCTCTGGGTTCCAATGCCTCATATCCCTGAGTAAAGAATTTCTTCCTGACATCTAATCTTGCCCTCTTTCTGTTTAAAATCAAGCTTTTTGCATCTTCCTCTGAACCTCCACTGCTGATCACTGGGTACTGACAYAGGATGGGTTAAGAAATCCAGTCTGTCATGGCAATCCCTTTGCAGTTTTAAACGAAATAAATAAGTTGATCTGTAGTCTTTAGCTCAAAGAGGCTAATGATCATGGTGCATGCAGTCATAAGAATCTGGGAACWGAGGGGAATGGGAATCCAAAGCTATACAAAGGGGACTGCAATTACAAGTTTACATGTCAACACTACATTGTTCAATAGAATGGAAAACACAAGAAAAAGAAATTAAGAGTTTCTTAGGCTGTTCTGCTATAAGCCTCTTCAAAAAAATTATAAAGAAAGAAACACAACCATTAATAGCCAAACATGCAAGGGTAAAATACAATTGACCTCAGAACTGAGAAGACTGTTGAAGTTGAAAAGTTTTTTCTGGAACCACTTCTTCGCTCTTTCCTTCTCGGCAGGCAGCCCTGTCATATCTGTTCCTCTTTCCACAATGTAAACCATCCTTGCTTCTCCCTGACTCAGAGGATGTTCTAACCCTCTAAATCATGTGGCCTTCTTTGTGTTTTCCACATGCCTTACCAGCTTCACAAGAGCCAGGCTATGAGAGGCGCAAGGTGTCACTTCACAGAACAGCCAGGCACCAGTGGTTGCAGAAGGCAAAACTCTACAGTAGGAGTGGGGTGAAAAAAATCAAAGAGAGAATCTCACTGTAGTCCAGATAACATAAAGCATCAGTCCAGGCTTAAAAACACYAGGCCAAAAGGTTTGAAAAGAATATGTGCAATTAAAAAATGCATAATTCCAATTCCATAAACACTAATCTCTGTGTGTTAATCAGCCTGTTGGTAAAATATGAGATAAGGGTCTAATAAATGAAAAAAMCACTACATTGATAGTTCCTATAAAACATGGGTCAAAAGACTGACTTTGCAAGTAAATATTTGAACTACATACTGTAAGTAGCAYTTCAGCCTCTGCATGCAATTATTAAATATTAAGAAAATAGCTATGGATCATATGTACAAAGGTGAATGCAAAATGCAGCAATATTTAAATTAAGATCAAAACAAGAAACAGCCCTTTGGTGCTCTGGTTTTCTTCTTCAGAGTGTGGTGGATAATAAATATCCAAGAGCTTTCCAAGGCCTCAGAACAGATTGGATCAGTTTCTTTATGTTTCCTTTTGTAATCCTGTCACAGAAGCAACGTATCAAAAGATACAACCTGCAATTTGGCGGCAAAGAGAAACACTGCACCTCCCTCCAGTCCTTGGCGGCCTTTTTTTTTTCTACCCCCCAAAAAACCAGAAARGCAGATCTGACAACTTGCACTGCAGTGTTCAAATCAAGAATTTTATTACCCAATTCACCCTCCTCTACACTGGTATTTTTTTCCCCTCAAAATATTTTGAGAAAACAAAACAAGACAAAAACCAAAAATGAAACCAAACAACAAACTTAGACAGGCCAATGAAGGCAYTATTTAAAAAGAAAAAGCCTGTCTATGTTTTTTGCATAGCTGAAGGTACTTGGTTTTGGATTTCTCAGTAAATAAGAAAGTCAAAAGTCTTTGAATGAACTAGTTCAGTGTAAGTAACATTCAGAGCATTCTAAGTTGCCCTTTTTTTTTTCCTCTACAAGTGATTAATTTCATGAAATAATGCCAATAATTTTTTATAAACTATAATGCAGTCTAAGAATAGGCCCCTGTATAAATTGAACACCGTAGTCACATATTTTGTGGGTAGATTAAGGATAAAACTGCTAGTTCCATGCTGTGCCAGATGAAAAGGAACTGTTTGAGTACTTTAGAGCATGCATATTTAGTAGCTATCCAAATTATTTATAAAACTTTAGGGAAAAAAATTACTATTTAAGGAAAATAGTACCATTCAGTGAATAAGGAACAAGAAGAAGAAATTCAGGTTTCATTCTCAGCTTCCTAGAGACTAAGCAAATTACTTCTTCCTGTACAGTTTCCAGCTCTGAAAAATGAAGGTGAAATTTACTAATTCGGTAAATGCTAAAGAAACTGTACATGAAACATTTTGACACATGAACTGAAAGTTCTTGACATAGGTACTATATAGATTTGCTKAAATTCTGCAAAAATACAAAATCTTGACAGTATGCTGAACAGCATGGTATATTTATCGCATTCTATACATTTCAGCAACACATACATTCAACTCCATCTCATCACATTTAGGAAAACCCCAAGGAAACAAGGAGGGAAGCTGAATAAGTATGCAGAGCCACAGAAGATTGCCCTGCAGTCAGACAGATATAATTAACACAAAGCAAACCAAGTCTTTACTATCTTCAGCCATGCTTTAGACAGTCAGAGACACCCCAGTCATGGGAGAATGAAGCAGTGAGATGAAAGAGCTAAGTACTGAAGAAAAAGGCTGTAAAGTCTACAAAACAAAATGGGCATTTACTTTAGCATCAGAACATAAATAAGTAGTAATGTTTTAATAAATGATGTAGGTGTAGGGAGCCTCAGCAAGCAGCTCAGCAGTTCCATGTAATACCAGTACTGAGGTCTTCAGAGAGACTTGTCTGCATGTTCTTACAGCACTATGAAATGCAGTTCACAATCCCTTTTGACAGCCTCAATTTAGACATACCCACCTTTACAGTAGGGACCGTACGCTACAAATGACTGTCACAACTTATTGAAGAGACCTCCTAAGAGAAACACAAAAGATATGCAAAAGAAATGAAGAACAAAGGTTTGCCCTAAAAATGAAACTCATTAGGAACTTTTCTGAAAGTGAAACACCATCTTTCAAYGGACCTCAGTGGAAAGTCTCATTAACTCAAAAACTTGCCACTCAGAAATATTTCTTTTGTTATTAATAATGAAAAAATACATTCAAAAAACACTACAAAGCCAGTCCTGTAGCAAACCATTRACCAAGTATTAAATAACATGGTCAAAACCATAAATTTACATTTCAAGAAAGAATAAATATAAATTGAAACAAAGAATCAGATTTTACAATGAAAGCAGTAATATCCCTGCTATTACCTATTAATCTGGAAGTTATTTCCCAGCTCTTTCAGTTGTCCAGAAAAGGGTTCTGCCCCTTCTCTGTATATCTAAGACACTTTGAATATTACTGGAGATGGAGCTACACTGATGAGTGTAGAAGCATAGAAGATACCCAGCACTCTTGTTTACTAGAGCAGTTCTTACCAATTTTTACTATTTTCTCTATTTGARCAATTGTCTATGGGGCTCTTTATCTGCTTCACAATCTGCCCARAATATCTTCCTCATCTACATGGATAGATGCAGTAGTTGTTCATTTCTGATTCTGAAAACGTTAAAATGGTTGGACACTTCCCAATTAGGCTGGGAAATGAGAAACATATGAAAGGAGAATCTTTTTTCTACCAAGTACTATCAAGAAGCCAAGATAACATAATACCTTATCAGAAAAATATTATGAAGTAAGTAAAATTACATTAGGGAAACCAAAGAGAATAGAAACAGAAATGAATTGGTCCTCCCATTTTCCAGAGGACAGAGGATGAACACAATTCCAGCCTTTCCACTCTTGGTACAAGCAGACATGGCTGGAACACATGGAAAAGGGAACTGGGTATCTCTGCAGCTCAATGCACTGAGCACAGTGCAGTCCTGTTTTCCAGGGCACACTTATGCACCTTCAAGGAGAGTTCAGCTCCAACTTCTCAATACTTCACATTTCGTGTTTGCAGACAGTCCTCTCTTCTTCAAGCTGAAAGAGTCCAGCTCCCTCAGCTTCTTCTTTCACATCACTCAGGAAGCCTGAGGCTTGCTTGGGACTGGCTTGGTGGCCCTCTGCCAGACTCACTATGGCTGTTAAAGTCTTCCTGGCACTGTGGACTCCAGTGCTGGACACAATATTCCAGATGTGATCTCAAATGACAGCCAGAGGGTAAGAATCACTTTCCACAGCCTGGTGGCTATGCTTTTGCCAACACAGCCCAGCATGCAAATAGCCTTCTTTGTTGCAAGGGCACACTGCAATCTTCAACCTGTCCCCAACCAGAGGCACAAGGCCTTTTCTGCAAAGCTGATTTATAGAAAGTCAAAGCCCCTAAGGTCCTGCTAAGTGACTTTATTTTATCCTAAACATGGAATTCTGCATTTGCCTTGCTTCATGAGGTTCCTATAAGCTCATTTGTCCATTCTGAGTAGGTCCCACTCAAAGGCAGCCCAGCCCTCCAAGTGCACTGACTGCCCCCACAAAGTCGCTGTCAGGCATGGACTTGCTGAGAATACAGCAAATCCATCTGCTAAACTAAAAGTGAAATAGAGAAATCAAAAAAGCATGATAATCTAGAATAGCTATCTCCATACTACTGCAGAAGAAGGAACACACRGTGACGTATTTTAGGAGAGTAAGAGTCTATCAGTCCCAAGTATTTACTGCATCCTTATGAAATAGCCTATGTTCTGTACATTAAACYTGCCAAAAGGACTGACTTTATATGGATATATTCTACATATCCACATAAAGTGAAGCCAGTGGTGGTTTAAGACAGCATGATGGATTGTAAACAACTGTAGTCCAGGAGCTGGGATAAGTTTGCTTCCACCAATTTGCTGATCAGGGTTGCAAACCTCTTAAAATTAAAAACAGAGCTTATTTGCCAGTACATCAAGAAAAAAAAAATTACCAATAAGCTGTTCCTGCAATAAGCATCTTTCAAAATGAATCTCCATGTGACAAAATGCATTGCTGTTAAAGTTCAGGAGAGTTTGTTACAATTTCTTGCAGATCTTTACCATCTTTGACTGTCTTTGACTTTTGATTTACCTCAACAAGAGAATAACAAGGTATTTCTGCCCTTAATAGGAACTGAACTGAATCTGCATCCTGAATTTCTCCTTTAGAATATCATATGGCCTTAAGAAGTGGAAAGATTTAAAGTTGTTATGCCTCCGAGAACTCTGTGTTCATACTGAGACAAGAAACATCACTGAGCTACACAAAATAGATTTTAATGCCAAATCAATCTCACAAAGAGTGATGCAAAGAGAGTTGCATGACCAATGCATTTTCTTTGGAATTATTCCAACAGAGGAAACAAGAAAAAGTGAAAAAGCCAATTTCTACCCACAAGATTTTTCCAGCAATCTCCTACAAAATATTTCCCTACATAGAAACAAATCAAGACTACAGCACTACGACAAGTGACAGTCAACTGGAATAGCAGAAGGGGGCCTTTTTTAACATGCCAAAGATGAGCTATCAAGCCTGCTAAAGACTGACTGAWGAAAAATGTCCAGGTATCTAATCAATACTGCTTGCAAATTCTGTGTTTGATTGACAAGAAGAGAAGGCAAGGGAGGACAGCCCATGGTCTCAAGTTCCCGAGGGAGGGGAACAACAGCATAGTTACACATCTGTAATCAGTCACTGTGGGGAGAGAGGAAGGGTGAAGGCCAAGGTATCCAGCTTGCCAGCCTTCCAGCACACAATGGCCATCTCATTTTGAAGGCTATTTGTCTGGGGACCCCACAGTCAATGGCAAGAGCTGGCTTCTCTGATCCATTCTCCATCCATGACTAAAAGAAGCTCTTGCTCTGTCCTACCTTTCTCCCCTGGCTTTGTATTATGCCTTTAGTGCCTAACTGAAATACTTTAGGCATAGGATTAAAGGTAACAGCCACAAATAATTTTCTCTTTGCTGCTTCTACTGGAAACTCTATATTGGGCACCTGGGTGGGGAGGAGAAGGAAAYAGGACAAAGAGATTACAGCAGTATGATGGAGAAACAAAAGGATCACCAAATACCAAATACATGATTAAAATCCAAAACCCTGAATGGACCTGGAGGCAAGCCACCAAGTCCCTCCAAGCGAGAGCGGTGGTGAGTCACCAAATGGCTTATATTCCTTCTGCCCACACTCTACATACATCTCCCTTTCCTAATTTCTGGCTAAATATCTTCTGCTGCCTGTAATGAGTACAGTTTCTGTTCCTATAAAGCACAAACACTTCTTAGACTAAGCTATCAGCAACCCGTAACAGGCAGATATCTCAGCGTCTGGAAGACTGTGCTTTTAAAGATCTGACAAGGAATAATATCTGAACTTAGGTGGTAATTAAACTGTCTGAGCAATGTTAAGAACAGATACATTATCTTTTAATATCAGAAATGAAGCACTATTAGAGAACACAAAAGCACCTCTCCACACAGGAAACATACAAAATGGATCCTTCTCTTGCTGCTGGGARCTCCACAGATATTCATATGTTTGATCACATATTTGACATCACACTATTGCTCCTACTGACTACTGCCAGCTTTCCTGGGCAATCATGCTTGTATAAATTCAAATCTCTCATGCAACTTTAAACGACTTCCAGAAAAAAATACTGCTATTGGCCATTTATTATATAATGATTCATGGTAATATTTTTTGAATGCTACATTGACTGTCTAGTGTGGGGAGATGGCAGGGAAGAAAATCCAAGAGAGTTAAAACTGAACTAAGTAGACTACTGTGCTAATGGGGTAGAGAGTGGGGAGGAAGGGGGAGAAAGGGGAAATGCAGAGGAAGGAGAAGCTCAAAAGAAGTCCCAAGAAACCCACCAAATTAAAAAAGTTACATTTTATGGTTTTTGGCTTAAGAGATTACAGGGTTACAGGCTGCAAAAAAAATCAAAATCATCTAYAGAACTATCATTTTCTGTCACATGCAATATTTTCACGATTAGTGAATGCAAAACATTTAAGAAAGAAATTTAGAAAGCTGTACAAGAAATACAAATATACTTGAGAGGAGCAGAGACCAAAGAATTTGACTCTTTGAAATACCCAGTAATGTCATAAAAGTAGACAGAGCCTGTAAATGCTAGCTGTAGCTCTGTAACTGATGCTCAAAATGTTTCAGTATCTAGTAGTACATTATTTATATATTTTCTTGCTGCCCATTTAATTCTCAGCTGTATCTGAATCAGAGATCACACCTCCATATCTGCTGAGGCAAGGAGCTTTGGAGTATCATTGTGCTATTTGTAAGGCTTTCTAAAAATCWTAATTTCCCATATTTTTCCCAGACTTCATTATACAGCACAAGTAACACACCATCATGGGAAACAGACAAAATGGATACTCTTTTCTTCCTGCTGGGAGCTGCCCAGGCACAGTTTTGGTTGAGCATTCAGCATGTGCACAATGACTTCTACTGACAAACTCAATGATCCTATATGCACCACAGCTATTGTTTTTTTCTTTAGATCACTTACCAACAAAATAATTGCACATATTGGAAACATCTTCACTCCAGCAAAATAAATTCTTATTCATATAAAAATAGACTGACAGAAAATATCTAAGTATTCTGATACATTAACTATGGCCAAAGTAGTTGGCTAGAGAACTGCCCCCATAGGATCACCTTCTGCTGCCCACTTTTCTAACCGAATAATTAGCTCAAAAGTGATAGACAACCATGGTTCAAACCCTAATGATGCCTGTTTTGTATACCACAGAATCTYCTGTTTCTCCTATAAAACAAAGCCAGGCCCAAAATCTCTTTAAGAAGCTGAATATGAAATAGCACATGGCAGTAAAGTATACAAATTAGAAAGCACCAAACCCAATACTCTTTGGGTGAAATTACAACCACTTCARTGATGGCTAGCAGGTTAGATGATCACAGCATTTCCTTTAGCTTTGAGTCTATGAATTTCTGCCTATTCCTGCCTATTTCTATGAACAAGTATGATCTTAAGTAGCAAGTATCACACACTACTTTCCCCCATCTTCTCTACACAAGAGACACAGCAACCTAGGAGCAAAGGAGACTGCCACCAGCAGAATTCCTACATCATTTACTGCAAAAACTGGAAGCACTCATTCAAGTAAAAAAGAAATTTTTAAAAATGTTGCTGATAATTCACAGCCCTGYCCCTACCTCTCAGGGGCCATCTTCCACCCAACACTTTTTCTTTCATCTTGAAATTATTATAGCCAAAACCAAAACCCTGATCTTTCTTTTGAAGTTCTACCTTCTGTTTTACCGCCAGTCTCTGCTACTTACGGATTTCATTACCCACAGTGGAGTTCCTTCACTGGGAATTGGTTCTTCCTCCTTTTTCTTTTTTCCCTACAGCAGCAGCTAAGAGCTAYATATTTTAATTCTCAAAAACAGCACACATATACAAATGATACAATAGGAAATAGATTATTAAATAATTCATTTTTTGAAGTTGGTATCTCTCATTTTAGCCTGCCACCTTCAGTGGGGCTAAGAATCATGTCTTTTATGTGTTGCATCAGTTAACAGGAGAACAATTTCAATAAAATGTTTGGCTACCATCATAATGCACCTATTTTATATAGGATTAAGCCTGGAATTAGTGAGAACTGTAATAACTAGTACTATTATTCCRAAATGTCATAATAACTTTCCAAATGCCACTTGTTATCAGATCCTGTTCAGTGGAACTTAATATTGTAAGCATCTCCCAGAGAAAAAATAGAGGTCACTGACTGATGTCTGTTTCATTAAGGGTGTTGAAAGCCTTTGGTACCTTCTGTTATTCAAGAAATGATCTCTTCTTCTTTTGCTCTAGGAAGTCAATACACACTCTAATAAATATAGGTAAACTAACAGTCAAAACTTGAGCAGGAAGCATGGTTAGCTCAATATAAGTCATCACTGACAAACAGAAAACATGCAGAAACCCAGGTTTAAAAAAAAATCATCTGAGCCTCATGGCATAACAACCTACATTTTTTCCTACTAAGTTAAATCTTGTTTTTTTGAGTATTGATCCCTGAYATGACCAAGCAAACAGGGAAAAAAAACCTCTGGAGCAAGCGGAAATAGGTGAAACTCTCACAAAATGCTCAAAAATAAACCTTCATGTGTGACCACAAAGAGTTTGTTACCTTTAAACACATGGAACATCTGTCTGTCTTCCACAAACAACACAGGATGTAGACGTTACAGAAATACAGTTGCATTTCACCTGGCAGTTTGATGCAGCGCACTTGCACATGACAACACATTGATTTTACTTCTACCTCCATGCAGACATCTACGTAAAGAAATCCATTAGGCAGACAGTTCTCATCTCTATTGACTGACAGAGTGACAATCGAATACTTTTCACCTTCCAAACTGACTGACAGCTAGACACTTAAACAAGCCTTCAAGTTGCAATAATAGTATGAAACACTTTCAATTACCTGAATCAAACAAATCCATGATCCCACTAGTTGAATGTATTTTTCTGTCTGCTGCTATGCCTGGCTTGGTTTACACTGTTGTTTGGGCAATTCAGACCCCTAACAAGAATGCTGCAAACAGCAGCCCAGGATTTCTAAACAATGAATTATATCTCAAGTAGTTCTGCTATACACATCTTTGTGACCAAAAAAAAAAATATATGCAGCCAGCCTTTGGAATAACTTCTTTTTTAGCCCAGAAATGAAGCAAATCTTTTTAAAAAAGCATGGGAAAGAGCTACATGATTAGATAAGTGTCTTTCTAATATTAGTAAATGTTAAATGCCAGCCTGCCTTTAAAAGGTGAACATTTGTTGGGTTTTTTAGTAAGTGAAATTGTAACAAACAGTGTTTTAACTTTTGGGCTAAATATATGAACAATTTAGCCAGTTTTTTGGCTAAAATTACAGGTATTTGCCTAAGTAATTCAAATCCTAATGAATTAAATTATCTTCATTAAAATCGGAACTTATTTAGGGCATATTAATGAACAACTGAATTTGACAGAGAAACAACAAATTCACTTTTTCAGATACGACAGCTCAAAAGCAATCAAAACCATACATATTTGCATTTTACAATTTCTAGAATGAATAACYAAGGTTGAAAGTATCTAATGTTCTGTAGACATCAATATGTGTTGCTGCAAGACATTCAGCATGATCAGACTGAAATATCTAAATGAACATGCTTATGAGTTAAACATATACACTGCATAACAGGCAAACAAGTAGGATCAGGGTGCGCTCTAATGTACTGTAATTGGGTTGACAGAAATAAAAGGAAAAGTCAGAGTCCATCAAGAACTGTTCAGTAAAAAACACACAAAAAGCAAAAGATTGTCTTTACAATTGAACAGTTGCATCAAAAATGGTCAAAGCATTTTAAAAGACATAGTTTTATGTTCTGAGAAAACAAGAACTGAAAATAAACCACGTTTCCATGCATTTCCCTTATAAAAACTGGCTTTTAAGCCATGTTAYGTCTAAGGAGGTTGAGTGCAGCTACTAACTTTTCCCCTCCCTTCCTGTGCACTGCTTGTTTTGTTTGGAATCCAGGCAGGTAACAGACGATCTTTACAAAAACCCTTTGCTGCTTTGCAAGCACCGTCACAGCTTAAATGTACACAACCATAACAACTGAAAATACTTACTTTTATTTTTGAAAACAATAACCAGACCTTAAAATAAATTTAAGAAAAARAAAGCAAAAACAATGAGCCCCAAACAAGCAAACAAAAGAACTTAAACCAACCCCCCAAGTCCCCACCCTCTGAATTCAGCAAATAAGTTTACACTAAACCCACTGAATTTGAAATCACATATGGCATTCTGTTGCTATTATGAAAATAATATTTTAAAAGATTTTGAAAATAATGTCACAACACCAGTTTTACAGTATTAATAATTTAAAGGATATGTAAGAACATGTTTTATCAGTTTGTCTCTAAGAAAGAAATAAAGTAATTAGCAAGAAAGCAATTACTTGAGAATTATAATACTCTTTTAAGGTTACTGTGCTTAGCATTGCTTCTTTTTTTTTTTTAATCAGTCAATACTATTTGAAGGCATCAATATAGAATTTACTGTGCACACAACATAAAATGACTCTTTCAGAAGAGACTTGCTGTTGCACACTATACAGCAAATTGATTTTCTGAAAAGGAATGCAGCCTGTACTTAACCTAACAGTGTAACCTTGTTGTACTACATGAAAAGGGATCATGCATATTGATTTCTTTATTACAATTCCTCTTGTGATCAGTAAACATTCGTAAACCCTTTTTCTAGGAAAAAAAAAATCTACTTTGAAATTAGCAAATAAAAMCAGGGTGCAATTTTCAATTCTGAAACTGTCCTTCACTCTACAGGGAGACAGATACCAGAACATTCTTGTTTTCTTTGCCTGTATTTTAGGGGTGTATTTTTTTTCCAAGTTGCAGAAAGCAATTGCACAATTCATGCCACTGACAAATGCCTGGTTTTATTAAACTTAAAAAGTTTTTCTGAAAATAAAAAGAGGTTATATTCTTGATGTACATATTCACTAGCCTTTAAAAACAATGGCTTGCATAGAAAAAGGGCAAAACAGACGAAACAGAGGCAGTAAAGAGGGGAAAAAGTGAAAGACTCCATACAGAATCTATCCTCATAAAGCTAAACTAGAACAGTAACAGAACACAAATATTCTACTGCTTTCTTTTGAACACAATTAAACTTCAGAGTCTGTTAAGATGTAGTTTCTGGAATCGATGCAAGCAATTAAAAAATTTCAACCAGAATGTTTTGTGAGGCGTAATTACTATAAGGTCACTAGATATTATTTGGAGTCAGTTTAGTTTATCACATTACGACATGACAGGACATGAGGCAAAAATTATAAATTCCTTCCCTAAATCTGTCCTTTTCTGATTTAGATGGATGAAGAATAATTAACTCTTAATTATTCAGATGACTTCAAGGCAGTTTCAGGATTYAGTAAAGAATGCAGTCATTTTAACCAAGGAAAGCAGTCTCCTATCATTTATCAAATCTTGCAACTTGACCAATGATGAATAAAAAAATCTATGTTTACCCATAGCCCTAACTGCTACCTTAGAGGTTGTTAAGCAACAGAATTTCCTTTAAATTCTACCATATGCAAATTATCAGATGCAATTTGCATTTTAAAGTATTTAACTCTACATATTTATTGGATTTTGAGGCCATGCTGATCATTGATTTATGTGCTTCTGGCAATCATATTTCCATATTTGTATGATTTTGATGACAGTAATAATTCAAATATGCAGAAAGTTGTTCTTTGAACAATATCTTTAATTACGTCCTCAAAGCATCATTGTTTTGCCTGGTGTCCTGACAAAAATGGTTTGAAATGAGAAATGGCATTATGATCCAAAATGCACAGAAGTACATTTGTCCTTTGCTGTCGAGTACCAAATGCACAGAAATGACTTTTCATGTTAACCAATCCTCAGCCCTAACCAGTCTGCAAAGCCCAGCAACCTTGCACGTAAATACTTTATTAATTCTGACACACTTTCACGACAAATTCAATCACAGTTCATAAGATTTCTGTTCAAAATGCAAAACCTGCCCCATTTACTTTGCCGCTAACTCAGAAAGTTTTTCTGCCACATTTTTTTATTAGAGTTGTCACAAATTATGTGCACTCTTATGAAAGCTATCAAGAACTGTAATCATTAAAAGATCCACAAATATTTTGCCCATTTACTTCTCAAACACAACCATCAACCATGTCTTCTGTCACCACTATCGGAACAGTTTGTTTTAATACAAGTTTGGTCACTGGAACACATGTATAAACTTTTTAGAATAATTGTTCACTCATGTACAAATATACAAGAGTAATGCATTAGCCTACACGATGAACTTGTGTTTTAGTTAAGCATTCCTATTTATACTAATGTTCATTTAAATATTGTGCAAAAGTCAAATATTATCAGAATAATATAACATTTTATTTTAGTGCGGCATACATTTACTAGTTTGCTGTTTCCATAAGTAGTGTCTACATAATACTCTTGCTGCCTTGTTCAGGGACAATCTAATATTTAAAATAAAATAAACAACCGACCCTTTTTCAAGTTATATATAATTTAAGAAGACTCTGTTTCTTTTAAAAAATGCATAAGTAGTTCCATAAATAGAGTAGAAATTAACCTAAATTTATCAACATTTTTCCATCTGTAAAACACACAATATTAAATTCTTATGAAATCATTAGGCATACAGTTCGCTTACTCAGAACCAAAACATACTGCAGCATAAATGGATGGTTTACTCTCTAAATTTTTTTAAAATATGATTTACAGAAAGAACCTCCTTTGTATATTCCATCTTACCAAAGAGGCAAAAGCAATAATGAAGGTATGCAGCAACTGTGATGATCGTTAAAAAGTAAAAGCAATGCCGAAGTAGAAACCCTCTACTCTCCACAATTGTGGCATATTTTTTAACTGAAATATCTCAAAACAATAGTTTTTCTTCAGAAAGAGTTGAGTATTTTATTTATGGATGTTGAACACAAATTTAGYGCACACTATAACTGTATAAAGCTCTGCTTTATTTTTTATGAGAGCACCCCAGGCAAGCAAACATATAATGTAGACCTGATGTCAGCCACCCTAGTATTCTCGTTATGATTTTTTTTTTAATTCCCCAGGTGGAAGGAAAGAATTCACAAGCTTGTTATATCTACTACTACTGTCATTTAAATATAAGCTCCTTAGCTCAGTAAATAAAAGGAAATGGGTGTAATTTTGTTTGTGTTGTCCTTTAAAGAGACATTTGTTTTGTTAAATACCGTGGCACCGCCACCTTACCGAATCAACTCGCAGAGCCACCAAAATGCATTTTAAAGGCAGCTCCACTTTTACSTGATTCTTGAGCCACTGTAACGTAAATATCTCATTCTCCTTCCAAGCAAGCACAATGTTGGTGAAATACATGACATTTGCTGACCAACCTTTARGAAAATAATTAGATAAAGACAAGCTGCTGTTTTTCAGCCCCTATCAGATYAAAAATGTTTACCTGTTTAGCAGACAGGTATGCAGCACTTACTATACAAATTATACAAATAAGTTGATGATTAACTATGTGTGTTAGCWGTATTATAAGTAAACACAAAATCTGAGCAAAAAAATAATTCATGTCTGCTTATAAAAGGRGTCCACGTCTTATCTTTAAATCCTTCTAAAGATCATAGAGACAAACGCCTTTGTAATGTTTCAGTCTATTTACAACACACAAGTACTGCAGCTGGGGGTGAAGTTAAACCAGCTTTTTCACAGGGAAAGCGGAAAAATTAATTGGAGCCTCTCCCTCCGACACTCCCTAGCGGCTGAGCGCGGAGGGGCACCGGCCCCGGCCCCGCAAGGTTTGGGAGGCGAGAGAGGCAGCGCCGGGAAGAGCAGGCGCCAGCCCGGCATCCTTCCCGCCGTGTGACAGCCCCGTGCCCCCGCGCCCCGGCACTCCGATGGCAGCAAGGACTGCGCTTCTCAGTCCTGATGCTCTGTGCCTCGGCGTTCTCCGATTTCAGCTAAACTTTTCTCATCTGTGCACACACGTGTGTGTGCGTGCACGTCTGTGTGTGAGTAAATCATCTAAAGGTTAAGGAAAAGACACACAATTCAGATGAAATTAAATTCCAGAAAGGCGGGGGGAAAAATAATGTCCACTTCACTGTGACTAGCRAATCGTTTGTGGAAAGCATATCTAGGAAGCATATTACACAAAAACTACAAGGAATATTCYAAATAAATCTCTACATTCTTCCTAAATAATTAGGTAAACAAATTCTGAAGGGGTTTTCAAGAAATTCAGGTCTGTGATTAGACACAAGTTTGCATGACCAGAAATACATTCTGGCAAATACTGTTTAATATCTCTCAGCCCATTCTTAGAAACACAATTGATACCTTAGTAATTTTTCTCCTTTCCCCCACCTCTTTCTTTCCTTCCTACAGCCCATTAAAGTGCTCTAGGGACTTATTACTGTGCATCCCTTGTCCTGACCATAATTGCCCTCCAGGTACAATCCCTCTCATGCCTGAGATGTCCTAAACACAGCCAGGTGCTCTCTAGGGCAGCCAGTGTGTTTCCACAGAGTGAGGATAGAGTGCTGGACATGTCCCAGTTCCACAAACACCAGAGGGGACAGAACTAACTCTGTTTAGCTTATTAAAATCTGTGATTCTTGATGAACTTGTATATGCTCTCAAGAAGGGGTCAAATACATTTTCCTCTCAGAGGACGAACTTGTTTAATGAATCATGTGGCTACAATAAAAATCTAAACATAGAATAATTCTGATATTTAACATACATAATCCAAAATACTCAATTTTAGAACTTAAAAATAACACAGCATCCATTTATTTTCTAGAATATTTAACCCAGTATTAAACTGTAAAATTATTTCGTAAACACATTAAATTTTGGCCCTTAAGACTACAACATTGTAACTAAATGGGTAAATGAAAAATATTTTAGTTACAGCTAAGGCCTCTCAATATATTTCAAGGATAATAAATGAATCCCTAAATCGATACCATAAAATATAAAGAATTTATAAATAATTAAGACATTTATCTTCATGGTARAGAATAAAGTTATTGTATGTAGTTTAGATATGAAAATGAAATTCCTGTATAAAACTGCTACCATTTTTATCATTTGTAGAGCTCAGTAGCACTGCTTATTAATAATAGATTAAGCAGTTGTAGCCAGCTATATAAATTGGCAGTTGATTGCAAAGGGACCTAAAATTGCAATAGCACAGCATAGCAGTTAATGCAAAAAATGGCCCTTTCATTTGTAAAATAACAAAAACCTGCACCTTAAATTGCTGTGCTCAGCTTGTAGCTGTTGTAAGGCAAAAATGAAAGGATTAGGATAAAATTAAAACGATATGGTAGTAGCATTTATCAGCAAACATGATTACAAATAAAAGTCAGTTACAACACTTCCTTCTCATTGAAAATTAAAGCAAAATATTCACTCGTTTACATGAAGAATTCAGAATCACTCGATCTGAGAAAGTCAAAAGGCATACCTAATATTTCAATGTAGTACTGTGAACTACTTCATACAGTACAAATGAGTAATGTACCTTTGAAAGAAATCCACTCTTCGAACTAATGAGTACCTTTTCAGAAGCAAGCTGCTTTTCCAGGGGCTTAAAAGAAATTCCTTTGTATCAACTTAGTTGTATGCAAATTAGGTTTAAAAAAAGAAAGACCTGGATGGGAATTGAGAGCAATGAAACACTGCAATGTACAACACAGATGAAATGCAAAGGTAAACATACTTTTGTATGTGTTAGTCACTGCTTCATGCTTAGAACTGAAAAGGCTTACTAGAAAACATCTGCTTCTATAAAAGCTAAAGTCAACTTGGCAAAAGCGAGTGCTAAATGGCCAGTTTCCACTTAAAATGCCTAAACCCAGGAACAAAATTAAAAGAACGTTGAGACTCTGGAAGTATCCACYTTTTTAAAAGTAACAAACAGCTTTTCAGCAATTGAGTTTCCACAGTGTTTGGATARTAAAAGCATTCTTTGAATCAGGCACAATTAGAAATACCAGAAAACTGCAAGAGATACGAGAGTCACTTATAACATAAAACCTCRACCAACAGGAAAAAAAATAYAATATTTTCCAGCAGTTTGAAAAAGGTGTGCATAGAAAAATAGTGAATAGTGCATGACTAAGCACATGAAATAAGAAAAATGTACAGGTCAACTCATTTATAGTAATTCAACCTTCATCTTCTGATTTACTTACTGTAAAAAATCTATTATAGCCACAATTTGGTAGTGAGCTGTAGCCATCTACTGGAATGAACAGATAAAGCAAATGTTTAAGACAATGTTCTTCCCCAGGAATTCAGTTTGCTCTGGCTGCTCCAGTACATGCCAGAAAAATGAACAGTGTTAGATGCTATTAATACTGGAAAAGGAATACCTCTCCAAGCCAGTGCAGGCTAAACACTGTCAAAAATACACTCACTCATTTGCCAAGCACATTTAGAAAAAAATGCAACGTTTCTTACAATAGCAATGCATAGATTGTTTGCTATAAATGGGGAAATATTATCTTACAATGACTGAGTTTTCATTTTCAAAAGCATTTAATAGCAAATATTTTGGGTGAAACAAAGTACTACCTATTGAATATTAATTTTAAAGCAAATTAAATATCTTCAGCACATTATTATAGGACAGTGTGTTTCATTAATCATCATCAACATGTAACATAGTACTAATAACTTAGCTTTATTTTAAAAAACAACAAAAAAAAAGAGAAAAGATCAACCCGTGCCGAAGCCTGCTGCTGTTCTGAATCATGAGAGCTTATCCCAATACTTATGGCAATATTCTGAGCAAAGGAACTCTGGCTACATCTAACTCTCATGAGATAAGGATTAATATTCCTAGAGGAATTACTACAACCTATGTTCAGCTTTTAAGTACATCTTTTAAGTACCTCTTCTAAGACATCTCAAATCCTATCAGGAAAGGAATGCATGTTGAAGGGATAGGAGGGACCTGTAGTAAACTCCAAACTTACACTRTGGAGGGAAAACAACCTGCAGAAAGAGATGATAGCATTTGTTAGAGGTAACTCTTGAAAGACTGAGCAAGGTCTCCTTTTGGGATCAGAGGAAGGGACTGCATGGGAAAGTATGTCAAATTCTCCAGAGGYAGTTTCATTGACAAGCATCATGGTGATAGGTCCTTGTATCTTCAAGTTCCATCACCATGGCTGCAATTCCATCACTGCTCACAGTATGTTCTCATCACTACTTAGWGTGTGTTCACTATGAGGAGTGCAGGGCCCAAGGATGGCAATTCTGGGCCAAGCTCAAGGTAGTCAGATATGTCCTCAGATGTAAAGATGCTGATAAAATTGCTGAGTGGGTAAAGGGGAAACCAGCCACAACAAGACCCTGCTGTCCCACTCTTAATGCAGTTTTTGGCCAATTTAATTGTCATTATAAGAGGACTCACAGGCTACACCATCAGGACACATTGCCCTCTGTCTTCTAGGCATTTTGGCCTATAAAACCAACATCAGTCTCTTCCAGGCAATTCAAGGATCCTAAAGCATTCAATACATGTTATGCATAAATACAGCAGAAATACATTCTCTGTTGCATTTGGGCCCTAAAACAGACATGAGAGATTTAAGATTCAATGCCTGCCTTGAGTAAAACTAGCCCATCAAAATAAGGTACAATTTTTAATCAGTATACAAGAAGAGTAATCCAAGAAGAATGGAAGTATGATAGTCTGTATTTTTAACCTTATACAGTGCTTCTGGAACTGGTTCCTGAAGAAAGGTCAAATACAGCTGGGAAGAGAAGTGGAGAATACTGACAGCCTTCAAAGAACAACACAGAATGTATACACACACAACCACAGGTACAGAGTATGCCCTATAAAATGGGCATAGAGTGACTAGAGTGACTAGAAAATCTTTATCCATGATTAACCCCTGTATAACTCAGTCTCTATGACTCAGAGGAGGCCAGCATAGTATAAAGCAAAAATTATTACACAGAACAAGTCAGCAGACCTCTACAGTCAGAAGGGTGGTAAGATCTCCTCAACTGTGCCTGAAATTTCACAAATCTATTTGAAGATCAGCTCCACTGTATTTACTGAAAGACTAGGAATTCCAGGTGTAAAAATCAACTGTTCTTCTCAAAAAAAAAAAAATCCATTATTTAAGCTTTGTAACCTGAGAAGATCAGCAGCATTCAATAATTTAAAAAAAAAAACAAAACAACCAACCCCCCCAAACAAAACAAATCAAAAGCATAAAAACTCAGTCCTGCACCACTCACTATCAGGGAAGTGTTCTCAGTTACTGTTCAGTACAACCCTTCTTACAGCTCTCCCAAAATAACCAGTAAACCAAGATCTGAAGGTTTTGAGTAATTATAGTTAAATAAAATGCACTGATTGCTGGATTCAACCCTATGTTGATAAAACTACTCTGAATCTGTTGGTGATATGAATTCAAAATTTCTTGTAATATACGCTACCATTCAATGAATTGTTAAAAAAAAAAATCATCCAAAAAACCTGTGAAAAGCACAAAAAAATCCCCAAATCAGGTCAATGCAAGGCCTAAGTTTAAAATACAGTGATGATAAATAACTGCAGCTCTGCAGAGACATGAACTCCCTACAGCATTGTGGATACTATACTACTAGGAAGAACAGCTTTTTCTTTTATTTTTCCCCTCCTTCTCCCAAATCACTATCAGCAGTTTTATAAAAGACATCTCAGTGAGATAACTGGTTATGGAATCAATAAATGATATGACAGTTCATCCAGTCTGTATAGCACTATGTGGAAAGCAGTGCCCTTCTTGTTAAGGTTCAATATTAAAAGATATGCCTGAAATACAAAAGGCTGCTGAACAAACAACATTGAATGTCAAACAATTGACCATTTCTCACAAATTTTCAAAACCTGCTGAAGAAAATAACTGTGTATAGACAGCAAGAACATTCAGAATTGCCTTTACCTTTTACGAACCATCATAAATTTAGAGGCTGAAAGCTTGGTGCTACCCAAGTCAATTGCACCATGCCCTTTGATGGAACCAAAATACCACTAAAAGATTCTGCAGTTTTACTGGCATTTTAAAAACATCTACATAATTCTACATAATTTTAAAAGACAAGTTTGTGCCATGCCACAACCACTTAAACATATTCAACCGTCTTTTTTATGTATAATATAGGAATCCATAAAACCTAGTTTAATTCATTAAATTACACTACATTAACATGTGGCAATTACTGCAGCCATGGCATCCACACACGAGGCAAAAAAGAGGAGGATGGACAGATAGATATAGGAGCACAAGTCTTACAGAAGCTACGCAGCCATTCCCTGTGTAGGGCTTTTAATGGCCTATTTCACAGAACAGTCTCTTGGAAATAAACTCAACCTGTCACTACGAGGCAAACCAACATGCTGATTATACTAAAATTATGAATCTCTTTCTGAACCGCAATGTTATTCAAATCCCTTCCTCGATCCCCTTCCCGCTCTATAAGGCTCAACAAGCTGGAACAATAATGTGCTGAGCCACCGCAGCGAGGTCGCTTGCGTGAGATTCTATTCATCTTTTATACAACTGTGTGTACAGGCTTCTCAACAAACGAAGCCCAATAAAATCTGATCCGCTGCAGTATCAGCTACATAAGGGAGGTCACTTGCCTTATCTTTCCCCCCCCAAATCCTTCCAAGTTTTTTGTTCCTCCATCCAAATCACTCCAAACGCTTTGAGCTAACTACTTTTGTTTTCAGCAATTATTTTCACTTCAGCGCTTGGAGGACTGATTTGGAAAACAAGCACAAATTGATTCCAAACACTCTAATTATCAGTAATGAACACCTATCATATTCTATAAGCGAAGAACCGATGTGTTACACGGCGAGGAAACCGCACGACTGAAGAGCGAGGCGCTGGAAACGCGCGGCGGCGGGCGCTGCCTGTGCTTCCCGAGAAGCTCGGAGGGTTCTCGG
>CADDXX010000011.1:4002638-4050138 GCA_902810485.1 Alauda arvensis | reverse complement strand
AAGCTTTTGAAACACAATTTATCCTCACAAGTAGCAGAGGGCTTATTACTGAGAATCTAAAAGTCAGAGGATAGAATATTAACTACTGTAGAAAAGAAAACATAGTGCAGGACCTTCTGTTTGTGACAAAATTACAGAGTTAATGTTCCTGAAAGATCACTTCACCTTTTAAAGCATGATTTTTAAAAAGGTAAAATTTATAGCAATTAAAGCTAATGAAGAAATGCAGCATGAGCTGCTTATGTTCAGGAACTAATAGGTCCACTGAGCATTTCTAAGATTATTTAGCCATCAATGATAATGAATTGACATTGTCAGTGGTGTTAATGTACCAATGCTCTATAGTGCCACTAATCCGATAGCCAATCCTAGCAATTTTATCCTTTTTTATGTTGATACTTTATTTTTTTAACCAACACGCTACCCAGTCCTTTCAATTAAAAGAGCACAAACACAGCACAGGCTRTTAACACTTTTTTCTCCTTTCCCACATTTAAGATGGCATATTCATTATATGAACTATGGTTCAAACTGCTCTGGTCATTCCTCTTTCAAATCCTGATCAATTCTCCAGGATTGCTAGCTGCAGTGCAAAAATGTCTTTTCCAAATAAATCAGTGTTAGTATAAGATTGTTAAARTACATTTTTGGTGCACATTAAGTGAAATGTGATGACTATTTAAACAGGGATATAAATCAGATTTTTCTAAGCATGAGGTTTYGTGGTGTAGGTCTCTTCACAGGTTGTTTTTCCATGTCTAAATAGCACAGCTCCATGTTGATGATGAAAATTAACAATACACAAATACGGAAAATAAGCACCTTCCTGGCTACCAGGTATGACATGTCAGCAACACAGAGTAAGCAATCAGCTTAGCAAAGTGACTACCATTTCATTCCCAAGTTTAAATCATTCATACATGTTTTGCTCTCTCTTGCATAATTACTGTGAATCCCAGCCAAGAGCTGTACAATTTCTGAGACAGGTTCTGTCAGACATGTCAATCCTGAAGTGATAGAATGAGTTTTTGAAAAAATGAGGTACCATGCCAAATGCTAATAATTTTAATTCTCTTCTTTTTCTGTAAAAGATACTGTATTAGCTGGTTCAATTTTTTTTACTTTTTCTCTCACAAGGAAATAGCTAAATAATATGAAGACTTTTCAGTTTAAGGTAAAAGGGATTGGAACAAAACCAATGTCAAGTTTGTGGACATTTGATTCTAAGGAGGAGAGTTTAGCCCTTGCTAAACACTTCTGTGGATCTGTAGTTTTTTATTATCTTCCATGTCAAATTCTTGGTAATGGACAAAGCAGAGACAGCAAGTAAGATTTTAAAAACAACATAAAATACCCTACCACGTTCATATTAATGATGCTTCAAMATAAGGAGTAGCACAAGTTATTCTGCGACTGATATATAGTGGAYTTAAGAATTGAGCTCATACATTTTTTGTATTTCAAGAGATCRGCAATTAATTTTCTTAAGTGAGTAAACCCAAAGTATCTCACAATGCCACACACAAAATTATTTGAAAAACAGAGATGAATCAGTGAAAATCACTCAGCTGCATCTTCAGCTGAAGATTCACCTGTCTTCCAAAATGTGCAACTCACTTTGTCCTGCAGTAGATTGGTACACTGAGGCTAAAAAACCTCCTCCTGCTGAATATTATCCCCAACGTCACAGCACACCATGCATGTGTGCACTGCACCATCTAATTGAACCTGTGCTCTCCYACACATTAGCCATAAGATTGCTAGAGCAGGTTACATAGGTTTGCATAAAATGTTTTTATATGATGCATATATTAGTTAATTTCTTCAGCATAATAACATTAAAATATATTTTTAATCAGAACTAGGGTATTAAAACCCAACTTTGAATGTCCTATGATGTACCATATATGCCATGGCATTTTAAAACCTTTTAAACATTTCTGCTAAATTAATTAGTTTTGCATTAAGGAGTCTCAATGCCTCCTATTAAATGCAACACATTTGAAGGACAATTAAACATTATGAACGATCCTTCTAAGGAAATAACGATTGTTAAAAGAAAAACAAGATTTTTTGGGTAACAAACAGGAACACAGGCACACATAGAACACTTCAATTTACTTGAAAAGTCTTATGCCTGCGATATTTTAGATCCGTTTGTTTGAAAAATCTGTCTTCTGTTTTGTTTTCATAAAGAATGAAAACCCTAATGGAGTCCAGAAATCTGTTAATGGTACTAAAATTATAACAGTATAGCAAAAGAAAAAACCCCACACAGTAAAGTCTATATCATATATTTTTTATGTCTTTAAATGGAATTTACAGTTCTCCCTGGCAATGTGAATGAACATCCTATAATTTAGTCAATTTACAGATTACAGGTTCAAATTGACCTTGTAGCCCATAAAATTGCTCATCTTCAGTGCAGGATTAGAAGTGGGRAAAGAATGTCATAACTGTATTTAAGGAATTTACCATAACAATGGAAAGGAGGATATGCATGCATAATTTTAGCCACTCTTGCTCACATCACAGTTTTCAATTCTGAAACAATGCATATTCTGTGCTCCTCTCCTGGTTAACCATGGTGGAGACTGTTTCAATTTACTCACCCACAGACATGACACTTGTATTCCCTCATCCCAAGGTGCCTCTTGACATGGTTTCTGGCATCTCCAAGCTGAGCTGTTGCAAAGTGGCATATCTTGCACTTGAATGGCTTTGATCCTAAGYAAAATTTAGCATAAGATATGAGTTGAATTAGAATAAAATATCACCCACAGTTAAAGAAATAAAAATTCCTGAGGAAAAATAACCTTTTAAAAACCTATCCCACATTTAACCTGTTTGAGATTTCTGCCTAATAAAAAGAAGTGTCTGGTACATAAATTTATAACTCCCAGAACACAGAGAGTATATTCTATATCTTATATTCTATACATTACTCATTAAAGTTTCCTCAAGTTCAAGATTACAGAAAATACTCTCAACTTTTAATCCAGTATTTGTCTTATAATTAAAAATGCACAAAATATGTTAAAATGAGAAGAACATATAATAGGCAGATAACATTTCAACAAGATGGCAAAAGTTGTTCTATGCCCTTCCCAAAATGGTGAAATCCCAAAATGGTCTCAAAGTGGCTTGGTATTGGTTTAAACTGCAAAATGTACTTTTGTTTGTAGCAAATATTTTTAAAGTAAAATAATATTACAAGTCTTCCAACTTTGAATAGATTTCACATTAGCATTGGTATTTCAGATTTGTTCTGTCACACACAGCAAATGATTCATCACCTAGCTATTGTAATGGCATGCAATGTATGAATATACAGTGGATAAAATATTATGCCTTTATGACTGTTTTATGGTCAAGAATTTATGATTATTCTGCAAACCAGAAGTATTGACATTTTGGCTATTATTTATTTCAAGAACAAACTTTAATATTAAATGTCTGCTGCAGACCAAAGAACTCTGAAATTATTTCTCCAAGGAAAAAGTATCAACCTATTTCTTGTACCGTATCAGTTCAGCAAAAAGTCAAATTATTTGTCTATCTTAATTAACAGTGATCACCTCTCAAGATGAAATAACTATCTTTTTTACTGACACAGTTAAACTGGGCACATGTCAGTCCCCAGGTTATCACACAGCAACATCATTCCAGAAGCACTTTCCAATTTTCTGACCACTAAATCCTTAAATCAATAAATCAAAATCATAGAATTGCAGTTAAAAGTTAAGTACAATATGGTCAAAGAGTCTCCTTATTATGTTTAGTATATGTTTTGTGAAGTACTTCTTCCCATACAGTTAAGCATAATATGAAATATGGGATTTTTAATAAATATACATAAAGAGCTCTGATAAGAAAAATGTTGCACTATATCATACTTGATCAATGAACCTTTTTGCATTGCCCTTGAAAACAGAATATCCTCCAAGAATCCACTGGTGAAATTGAGGATCTTAGTAAAAATTTTTAGAGTCTTAAATTTCAATTTAATTCCCAAAAGCTAACGAAAAATGAAGCATTTAATTTTAATCTTCTAACTGAAATAAAAAAGTCAACAGTACTAAGCATGGGCAGACAAGGTTGAATATTTCACAGTTCAATGACAATGAAGCCAGATCTCTTAATACTTCCATTTTTACTGTTGGAAGTAGATGTAAAATATATTTAGCACCTCAATGGTTATATCTAGTCAGCTTTATATGTTTAAATGTCAAAAGCAGGTTCATATTGCAGCTCAYAGGAATCACATTCTATCCATCACACTGAAAAAAACACAGTTTATTTAAATTATCCTGATAAAACTGAATTAATAATTAATTTGGTGACATTTCAAATCAACACTGCATTCTACAAAGAGACCTGGGCAAATTTAAAAAAAAAAAAAAACAACCACCAACCAAACTTATCTCTGCATTAAAAGACCACTAAAACTTGATGTTTTAACTTATGATCTCTAGCTGGACAATTAATAACAACAAGGCCACAGGTGAAGAGGATGATTTTTTTTTTAATCTATTGGTGTTTATACATTTTTCTTTTTCTTATAGCATTCAAATGCCATGTGGACTCTATCCTATGTTTCCTTAGTTTCTCTCCTRCTGATTAAATTGTAAATTCGTTCCTCATTCTGTTACTGCAGGTGTCCCACAGGGCTTCCATACAAGACCTTTGCTGTTTTCCATTTACATGACTCCTTTGCAAAGAACTCGAGTTCAGACCAATCGTGACTACASTGTGCTGACAATACAGAAATGAATTATTCTCTTGACTGCTCTCATCCAAAAATCACTGAGGCCTTGAGGGGTTTTGATTTTTATTTTTTCTCAGACCCAGAGCTGAGTATCCGTTAACATCTCCATTTAAACTCCAGGAAAATTCAAGTGCTGGCAGGCTCCAGTCAGTACTTATCACCTGAAACAAAAGCAGCGTATCTCCCTTTTAGGTTGCTGGTGCCAAATTTGTTCCAGTATGTTCTTGGATGGAACAACCCAAAATTTTATACTAAAAATGAAGACATTAGACTAAGGTTTAAATTAATGGTTGAAAAAAAAATTGCATTTGCCATAAAGCTGTCTGAAACAATATAAAACATTTAACCACTTCTTAGCCATACTTATCACCAGCTCCAGGGGTTATCTTATGCTGCTTTAAACTGTGATATTACTGTATTCACAGAAAAAAAAAAANAAAAGGCCAAAAAATCCACCAAACTACTTTATCCACAAGTTATGGCATGGAAAACAAATGTACGTTTTCTGATGCTAGCAGGAAACAAGGCTCATAACAATTGGGGGAACACCAAAAAAAACCAACCAACAACAAACAAAACAAAAATAGAGCAACAACGAAAACAACACCATTGCACCAAACTGAAAATAAGACTAAATTTAAGAGCTCAGGTCAGGAAGACATAAACCATTCTACTCTTTTTAAAAGACTTAAGTTTATAATCCTTGCTTTACATTAGGACAATACAGACTCAAAGCTGTAAGGAAAAATTCATTGTCACAGTTTTAGGCCAGTCAAAGGCAACATCTGCCTGCATCTGCAGGCATTGCTATGTTCCTAGCTTAGGCCCAGCACAAAGTGAGCAGAGCCACATGAAATGCCACCATACCATTTCCTCCTGTGTTTAGGACATGGGGAGTAATAYACTTGGCCACAACTGCCATTGAGAAGTCTGATGAGAAAAGAAACAAAGAGGATGCATTTGCAGGCGATTTTTTCCTCAGATGATGATTGTTAATTAAGTTTATGGGACCTCCATCAACTGCAAACTAAAAAGTCTTCCACCTCTACTACTCCTTATATTTTTCTTTACACTTCCTCATTTTCACTTGTCAACACATGATGGACTTACTTGTTAGGTCCTCTATARCAAAGCTTCCCTTTCATTTGCAATGTGAAAATCTCCTACATTATTTAATGGTATTTTGAAACATTATTTTTCTATTAATGGAAATTATTAGTTTTATCTTTCTGCAACTTTCCCTTCCCTCCACCACCCCAAATCATTACTGATTACTCAATTAAAAATAACAAAAGGAGTTGGTGATGGTTACACGTACATACACATATAGATAAACCTATTTATGTACATCCAGATGCTAACGAAAGACTTTTTTAAAAGTATATAATATATAATAAATGGGAAAATGTGTGGCTGTGCTCTTATGTAGCTGTTGTTGCCCTGGGGCGGGTGGGAAGCTGGAAATGGTGGACTTTGCCTCACTAATATTGTAAGAAGTGTACATACAGTTGATGAAGTAGGTMATTTCCCTCTGCCACCACTCCCAGTAACCTAAACATATTTGTTTGCTATTAAACTGTACCCACTGTGATACAGATGGGACGAAGAGGTTCTTTAAGAAGAAAACCACAAACAAGAAAATACAGATTGGAAGAGAAAGCCTTCTTTCCATTAAGTATTAATAAAAGTCTCCACATTACTATTTATGTGAATAAGCAAAGCATAAGAAGAACATTTCATTTAGAGTTGCAGTGAGAAAGAGGGCAGATAAAACTGTTCTGTAACACTTCTATACTTCTGCACCAAAAAATGACTTGCAAAATAAAATGTATTCTTTTCACTGCTTTGCATATTTAGTMCTGTCCAAAAGCACAGTAAAAATATACTCCATGATAAGACCTACACACAAGATGTTAAAAAGTACACTAACTTTTACTAAATGTTACAATCAATGATGTAACTTATGTAAGTAGGGTTGCTTTGTCATATATTGATAGTTACCTCACTTTCACATCCACATTAACTTGATTTTAAATGCAATTAATACATATAGTCAAGGAAGACTAATGGACTACATTCTGCACTTAACCTGGTGGACATTTTCAAATGGCACAAGTGACCAGTGCAAACCTATTTTGCATTGTAAACGACTAAATAAATCTTAATGGATTAAGAATGATCAGCTATCAACACACAAGGGAAATTAAGTGCTGAAATGCCTACATTGATTATTTTAAATTATTAGCCTTACTCTGTTCTTGAATTTGTATGCTTTTAGTGAGCTTTAACACATTTACAAGACTTATTGACTATAATTACAAGAGAATTCAAGTAATGGACACATCAATTATAAGCAACATGTCTTGACCAGACAGTTGCATAAAGAATTCTAAAGAGAGCTCCATTAGCATCCTCCCCCTTAGTTTTATTCAGTTTTATCTGCCGTAAGAGGGCATATTAAGGGCTTATACAGCTGTTCTGACCATGTGAACATGAGCATCCCTCTAAAGACTTAACACTGCATTTGAAGTTGGATATTAGCAGGAGCAACACAGATAACTACACTATTGACAGGACAGAAGTAATGCTGAAAGTACTAAGTATGTGAGTTATTGGTATACATGAATACTGCAGTTATAGTAAAATATTTTGAAAGGTTTGAAATACAATGTCCATGTTMCCAAGATTAATTTTTAGGATTTGTTGTCCAGTCACGCCCTTGCCTTTTCATAAAAATCTTACAAAACTATTTTAGGATTATGCCAGGAATTACCATTCTTTTATGCTTATTTTTTCTTACCTTTTTGTTCTCTTCCTTGTAACCATGCACTAAGTTTCAAATACCGCATGAATTTAAACTATAGCTTCCATAATAAGCCATTATTTAAAAGTACAGTAAAATAAACCTTACAGTTTTAATGAAAATATGTTCATTGAAATGTGAATTTATTATTCAAATCCACTCATAAATTCAACCATGGAGACACCRCTTGTCTAAGCAGAGCTCAGTGATTTAGAAAAGCTGTCTATTTAAAATAAAGAATGTATGGCAGGTTTATAGAAACATCGCAGTGAATTTTTACATAAATTTAGAACTGCAGCTTATGCATTTTTCTACAGAAATGTTTTTAAATTTTCCACTTAAAATTAAACATAAAAATGAATTTAAAGTGTGATCAGCACAGAAACTAAATCAGATGTAACATCCCTGTGCAACACATCAGCACTGCATACCACCTTCCAAAAAGGCTGACCAATTCCAACCGCTATAACTTATTTCTACAAAGATCTCTTGTTGTTTCTTATTGTTTCTTATTGTTATTTATTTAGGAATGATGTAATATTAAATGCCTACTCTGAAGCATTATGTAATGCTAAAGTTTCACTTAATTGATATAAAATAAACAATTTGGATATTAAATACAGTTGCATAGAAGAGAAAGTTAGAGCTAATTGTTCTCTCAAACCACCACTGCTTCATTATATAAGAACCACTCAATGGTTACAATTTAGATAAAAGGAAGAAAATCTCTCTATATGAAACAAAAAGTAGAAGGGTGACTGTACTTGAAATGTTCTTACATTTTCTGTCCTTTGATCACTGTATTTTCATACTGTCTTAAATAATTTTGAATTTCATCAGGGGCTCATCAGGCGATACAAATGCCAGTTAATAAGAAATATTAAAGGACTTAATAAGCAGAAAAAGACCAATGGTATAATTCAGTGGTATAATTCTCTGCTTGAAAGAGACCAATTGCAACAACAGCATTTCCATACCTGTGTGGGTACGGATGTGAGCTAGGAAGGCCATGGAATTGCTACTTCTACACATCTTCCCACAATACTTGCAGACATTGCCTTGGTTCTCTTCCCTCTCCCGGTTTATCTGCTCAGTGTCTTCAACAATGTATTTATTGACTTCCCGCAGCAGCTCTTCATGTTGCTCTTTGATGTGGAGAAACAAGCTCTGCTCTGATTCAAAGGGCTCCGTGCACTTCAAACACTTAAAGGTTGCACCTCCTTCAGGCAGCTCCTCCACGCTCGCCTGCTCATTTCGCATGTGCCCAGCACTGGCCAAGTGCTGGTGAAGGTTGCTTTCTGTGTAAAATGATTTTCCACAGAGTAAGCAATGAAAATGCTTTTCTTTTGAAGGATGTTTCATGGCTATGTGAACATTTAGTCCGCTCAAACCATCTGCTAGAAAACCACAGTCATCGCAGCGAATACGTGTCGATTCCCCAAGGGAAATTCCTTCTGACTTCTTCTTTTTCCCACCAGTCATTGAAGTGTCTGCTTTCACTGTGAGCTCACTAGCTTTCACTGCCCCTGACAATTGTCCTTCTGCAGAATGGTCAATGGCCTCCCCATCTTGATGACTTTTTAACCTCACTATAGAAGAATCAAACTTGCCAACATTTTGCATTGCCTTTCCTTTATCATCAGCACTGATAACTGTTCCTAAAGCCTCATTACTACTTTCTTGCATAACCTCAGCTGTTGAGCCATCTGCCTCCCAAACACTGTTATTTATAGTTACTTCAGCTTCATGTTGTGCTTCCATAAGAGCTTCTTCCTCCTCTCCAGTAGGATCCTCTCTGAAACTTCTGTTACCATCTAAACTATGTCTATTTTGTACTGTTTCTCCAGTGTTTCCAGCAAAATTTGATTGCTCTACTGCACTACTTGTTTCTGGAAGACTTAGCATAAGTGGATTATTTTTCTTCAGTGATTTTTGTTCAAGACTGTCTTTGTCTCTACACTCTGCTTCTGGATTTTCACTATTTTCTTCCAAGCTCTCCACACCTTTTTCTGAACTGAAATTTGTGTTGCTTGATCTGTTTTGATCTTCTGCAGTGCAATCATCATCTGAGTTGAGCAGCTCCTGACCATGCTTACTTTTCTGCACCTCACAAGTACCTGTTTCTTTAACAGATACTTCCTTGACAAGTTCAACAACTTTATCCTTCTGAGGAGTTTGCTGGAATCCTTCACAAAAAGGGCTTTCTTCATTTTTAGACTTCTTATCAAGTTCATCTCCTACTGCATTTTGGGAACTGACATCTTTAGAGATTCCTGGAGATGTACTTTCATTTAGGGGAGCACACTCAGTAAAGCTTTTATTCATATGACCACCTCCTGATGCATCATTGGCACACTTTGTTTCATCTAAAATAGTTTTTGATTCTCCTGCACTGCGATGGTGCTCCTCTTGAGGCAAGGCAGTGCCTTCTTTAGTGATATYTGCCATATTTGCTTCCTCTGCAGAAGAAGAATAAACATAAGATTCTCTCCTAAKTTTATGTTTCTCTGTTGCTGCATGCCTTATCATCTCTCTGCGAGTAACAGCATAATAGTCACAAGCCATGCAGTAGTATTCAAATTGTTTTGTATGTTTTCGCTTCACATGCAGCTCTAAAGAAGCAGCAGAATGAGCAATGAAGCTGCAGTGTTCACACTTGTTGTCGTTTGCACCCATGGCTCTTCTCTGCAAGCTTGGGTCACATTCTTGAGCAACCCTCGCTGGTTCCAGCGACACACATTGGTTCATATTCAATGGATTCCTAGCAGGCTGCAAATCTGGCAACCTACTGGCATTTGCAGCTTTTAACTCAGCATCTCCTTGCTCAACTTCCTGATTGTCTAAGACAGAATTTTCCAAATCTGATGACTGGCCACCATCCTCAACATGTTCAGGCAAGGCAGTCATGGGGCTGTTAAACTTCTTGCTCACGGATTCAAAATTACCTCCTTCAGGGCTAACGATGATCTCCGAGTTCTGTTTTCCACACCCTTCTATTTCGACACGGCTTTTGTGTTTTTTGGTTGCACAGTGACGTTCCATATCTCCTTTGGTGACAGTGTAGTAATTGCAAACCTTACACAAATAGCTATACTGATGACTGTGCTTTCGCCTGATGTGAACAGTCAAATTCGTAACACTGGAGGCCAAAAGGCCACAATGGGTACATGTCCTAGACACAGTACCTTTAGGTTTCCCTGCTCTGGATGCATCAGCTAAAACCAATTCATTTTCACCAATCCTTTGCTCAAGGGGAACAAATTCCTTATCTCTCGATATGTTTTCCACAGAAGAGGATGAAACTTGTATAATTTCTTTATCCAACTCTGTATTTCCACTCCCAGAAACTGAAGTATCCACCACTGATTTAATGCCGCCAACACCAACGCAAACCTTTACAATACATTCTTCAAAACGCAGTCCAATGTTGTTTTTCCTGGCATTTTCAAGATGCTTGCTTCTTTTGATATGTTTCTCCATTCCTTCCTTACTCAGTGAGTAGAGATTACATGCTTTGCAAAGGAAGTGATACTCCTGTGCATGTCGGAGTTTTATGTGCCTTGTAAGAACTGTGGAAGATCTTGTCTTATAAAAACACTTTTTACATTGAAATTGGGTTTTATTCAGAATAGAATGCTTTAGTTCATTTCTGTGATTTATGAAGGAAGAGTCTGGAGTTTTTGCTTGCATTGACAATTCCATTTCCTTTGCAAGTCTTTGGCTATTGTTCGATACTGAGTCACTGTAAGATACCACCTGCAAGGTCTGATCACTGTTACTCAGTGCAGTAGCCTGCTGACATAATGAACCATCATGTTTCTCATTTTTTTGATGATTTATCAGCTCTTCTTCCAATTGAAAAAAAAGAATGCAAGCTGGACAACTATGGGACATATTATGCACTTCACTCATATGGCTTTGAAGGCTGACCACATTCAAGCTGGTAAATGAACAGAGCTGACAATTAAAGCTACAACCACCCATCTCGTGTTTACTGTCCTGACAGTGTTGCTTCATGTCTTCCCTGACTCCAGAGGAATAGCTACACATCTGGCAATGAAACTGAATCCTTTTTGTATGAACCTYTGCAACATGAGTTTCCAAACTTTCTCGTTCATGAAAAACATGACCACAATCCACGCAAGTATGAAGAGCACCATCATCAGCAGTAAGTTTAACTTCAGAATCTTTAGCATCTGCAGTGCTAGAAGAAGGGGTATTTGGCTTATATTCAGTAAGATCTTGTATTTCTGCAGCAGTATTACAATTATTTATAGCATCTGTTTCTAGTTCTGTACGTGACACAGGGCTTGATTCATCATGTTTAAGAGGTGTGCTGGAGACAGGCTTCRCATGTACTCTCTGAGTTTCAGATTTGGGTCTCTTACTATTCCCCAACAAGCTGTATCTTCTTTTAACCTGTCTTTTTAATTTAGAAGACCTACTCWGTCCAAATGAAGACCTTAACCAGAGAACAGTTCTTTTGTGCTTCAGTTTATCAAATCTCCTTGTCCTGTGTAAACTGCTAAGTAGCTTTTTGGTAGTTGTAAAGGATTCTGTTTTCTGCAAGATATTATCTGATGGTCCCGGTATTTCTAGTTTTTCAGTATGAGCTTTATCATTTCCTTCTGTACCAGAAGAAAGCAACATTTCCTCCGTCATAGTATCTGTTTTTTCAGTGARAGTATTTGAAGATGGTATCATTTCAACAAGTTCACCGCCATCACTTTGTTTAGACAAGCTTTCTTTTGAGCCTTTCAGTGCACTGCAAACACTTAATTCTTTTGCATCAGCAATTCTTGCCCTTAATTTATTGGTCCCAGGTTTTGCCCTGACCTTCCTCTCTTTGGTTGCAGTAGATTGTTGGTTTTTAAAGGATTTTTTTGTCAATATCTGTACAAATCCTCCCCGTGCAGCAAGATTTTGGCGTCGAAGGTGAGTCTTGCCAAGGAAATGAGAATTTAGGAGGCTCTCTTCAGCACTCTGAAAACCACAAAGATCACAAGAAAATATCTTGGATTTCTCACGATCTCGCTTAACGTGCATATGSGACGCAGAACTACACTCACCTATGCAACTACAGTGAGGGCGTGTTTGCTCTTTGGATGGTTTAGAGAGGCTTTCTTGTTTGTGTTTTTCCTTATCAGAGGAGGAAGGTAAACACTGATCACTCATTTTGCCTTTATCGTCTTTGTCTATGTTTCCAGTTGTACAGACAACACTGATTTCTTCTGAAGAATGTAATTTATCGGGAAGAGTAGCTGACACYTCTTGTGAATGTTTATTTTCCTTGTGAATTTTCAATATGGCATCATCAGCAGCRCATGTGAAATCATAACGAAGGCACAGGATATCTGAATTAAATATGYCACCATCAGGACAACTGGTGACTCYYTCCTTCTTTACAGCTCCAGCTATCACACCACATKCTTCTCCAGCTAAAACTTTTTGCAATTTCCTTCCACTATCTTTCACATCTTCTGAAGAACTCTGCTTTCTTTTCCTGGAGATATTTGCAGGCTTCTCTGCTTCAACAACATCCAGGTTTGGTGATTCTGACAATGCTGTTTTGTTTGTGCCATTCTCTTTTTCCTTCTTTTCAAGGTCCCTGAACACTTCATCTGATGTAAGCCTTCTTTTCTGCTGAGATGGAGAGTCACATCCAGCATTTTGTCCTGATGTATTTCTTAGGGTTTCTTCTGTCAACTCTACTTGTAAATTCTCATCAACATCATCTCTCTTCTTATTTTCCTCCCCATCCATTCTTAACTGTGATATTACCAATTGTGGATCATTTGGTTTAACACCTARAAAACAAAAAAGTTATTATTGGTCTTTTATGCAAACTTAAAAGTTAAAAGAAGAAAATTTTAAAAACTGTATGCAATACAGAAAATTAAAATCATGGCAGGAAGAAAGGCACAATGAAAAATATGAGGCAACAGTTCCATCATGGTATCTAAACCACCTTCTAGTTACAGAGCTCTCACTGTGATGAGCACCATGCGAGCAAACATTCAGATCCCATAGTTYTTATGTAATTTAGTAATTTTCTACACGCTTTACACTTGGGCAGACAAACGTGATCTTTGCCTCTGGAAGTATACTTAGGACACAAAATACTAACAGCTTTCAGGGAACTKGTCATGGAATATTTAATTTTCTCTGAACTCAAAAATCAGCTTCCCAAATTTAAAAGTTCCCAGGAGAAATGTTCATGACTKCAACAGCAAGGAAAACAAAGCAAATATAGATGTTAAATATTTCAAGTATGCAGCTTGCTTTCCCTTCCTCTGCTTAGATTACCTGCTAAAGAGAGAGAGGGAAAACACAAATAGAACCATGTTCTAAAAGAATATGCTGAAAGTATAGCTTCACCATCACKCCTAAAATATCCTTTAAATATCCTTCCCAATTGGGGAGGAGGGAGGGAGAAACAAAAAGTCATGAAATAACAGTGCAGAGAAAGGCAACACCTGTAAGACCCAGCACAAACTCTAACTATTTAAATCCAGTTACCAAAAGCTTTTGCTCAACTGCCCAGTGTGACCCTCCTGCTCMAAAGAAGATGCCGCCACTAGAAAACTGACACTACCAACAGTTTATAAGAGGGATGGGGATGTGAAATCAAATCTTGACATTTATTACCTTTTCATTTTGATATGAAGCGACTGAGAAATGAAAATGCATTTCATTTTAACAGATGATTAAATACTAAATGTTTATCTATGTGCTTTACACTATGATTTAAACATCAATTTGCTGCAGATACAAGTATTCAGTTTTTTGTTCAGTTACCCATTGAATGAGGCCATGACCACAATTGTAAGTACTTCCTGACAAGATTAAGTAATTGCAATGTTGATACAGATAACATAAGGTACAAAAAAACTATTCAAGTACATGGTAAAAAAATAATTATGCTTAATTTTGAGGACAAAGTAGGAAAGTATTAAACTGAGAAAATAAATTCAAATCAGTTGTACTTATTGCCCATGGTAGTAAAAAACTATTTTTCTGCTTAAGAATAATTTATGAAAGGCCCCTAAGGAATTGAGTGCACATTAGTCGCTTACATTGAACAGTTTTTCAACTGTAGGTCTCTCATTGAGCTGAAGTACTGACCAAATCTATACCAAGCTAGTTATACCAAAATAATAAGATAATAACCACCTCTATAAATAATAAGAGAATAACCCTCTGGAGGATCATGATATTGTCCCCTAAATGTTGCTGACTCTTATGCACTACTACTTTTCTTTGTTCACAAAACTACGATGGAAACTTATCACAATTAGTCAGAAGAAAAACAGTCAGGGCTATATTCTCAGCTGGTATAAGTCAGCACTCTGTTACTATGTTCAAAAACACTACAGCAATTAATAGCAGGACCAGATGAAGCMTTTGAAGTGCAAGCTTACCCAGAAAAGGTTATGAGCACTGTTTGGGATATAGAAAAGGAAGATCAGATGAAAATTATGTGGTTTAACTGCAGTGCAGCTTTATTTATACAATGCAAAATATAAAATTACTTCGGTGACAAGTGTCTCAAGTCCATCCTTAAACAAGGAACTGTGGGTCCTTTGCCTTGCTGCACCTCSACAGGAGATCCCAGCCCACCACCAAGACCCAATCACTCTTCCCTTGTATGGCCTGGGGAAGAGCAGCAGTTTTTCCTTTGCTGTACAAGACAATTTACACTCTCAAACCAATTCTCCATCTTCTTTATAGGATACTTTCCCCTCAGACCATAAGATTTATCAGAAAACTTGTCCAGCAGTGAACTAATACTGGCACTGAACATTTCCACTATCAAAAGTGTATTGGGATAATTAGAGGTTTCTCCATCAACAAAAATGTGGCCTTTTCTGCCACTAACCTGGAAATTCAGCTCATCTCCACTGGCCACTGGCACACCTAAAAAGGATGGTTGATTATCTGCACATAGTCTCTGCAGGTTTATCCTCACTTCTCAGCATTTGTTCAGTAACTCTCCAATAGAAGTTCATCCTGCTCTGTGTTCAGATTGCAATTCCAGTTCTGGTGTCCAACCTTATCTCCCACTCAACTGCATCAGTTAAGTTTTCTCTAGTGCCTAGGAAAAAAAATTATTTCCACTATTTTATCTTTGTAAGCTGTTTGTAATAAGAACTACAACCTAGCTGCTAGAAAAGTGAAAAATGCAAAATATAAATCTCATAGGTGCTGCCAATAACCTCAGTATGAAATTAAAATAATCACACATGTAATACAAATATGCTAAGATGCCTTAAACTGCAGACTTCTTGCCTAATTCCTTATCTCTGCCTTCTTGTCACGACAAACTTCTAGCATGCAAACTGGGACTGCACTCTGTTCCATTTACAGGCAGTCCTCCTGATGAAGCCAACAGCCTCACATCTGCCCTCACAACCAGTAAGCAAGGCAATGTCTCTCCAGCTGAACARCAGGCTACCTGTGGCAACGTGTGGTAATGATAAACCTTTACCAACTTCATCACTACCACACATCTAAGTTTCCATAAAAATAGTCTATCCCAGCACACCCTTCCCAACGTTACATTTGCCTCCATCCCACTTCCCTATAATCTGTGCCAAAGTATCACTACATGGGAGTCTGCACCTGCATGAAACCAAAATACAGGAAATTTTCTCTATGAAAGAAAGCAACTATGAGGCAGTTGCTGCTGTTTCTCTAGAACTTCTCCTATATTAATTAATCTAAGGAACTAAATAGCCTCCACTTCCTTTTAATTCTCTCTTAAAGCTGTCTTTAGGACAAGAACACACCTTCTGATAGACAATCATTACTTTTTGCTGGGATTATGATCAGCAATTTGCTGAGCTCTGCTCAGTTCTCCACACCTCACACAAGATCTGGAGCACTGGACCATGCTTCTTCCTGCTATAGCCTTTGCTCAGATCACACTGCCATGCCTCTAACACAATTCCAATAGTACATAGCTCAGCTTCCTTGATGGCAGAGTAGTCCCTCACACCCAAATGCAGTCGAGGGCTTCTTTCTGCACTGATGTATTGCAGGAATGGCTATCACTACTCAAAGAAGGCATTCAGCATACCATTAGCTGCCTCTAGACAAAAAGAGCCTGTAGTCCTTCCTCTGCTATAAGCTTCTCTCCCAAAACTCCTTCCCACATTTACCACAGGGTACTAGGACAATAGCAAAGCACAAGCTGGTCATAAATCTGAGTGGTCTTAACCCTCTGTCAGCCTAAACCAATTCACTTCTGTTCTCAACAAAGCCACCACACTAATTAAGGACTATCCTGTAGTTGGTATTGTAATACAGAAGAATCAATGCATTGGAGAAGGCATCAACAGCACTCAAAGTTTGGACAGTGACCACATAAGGTCAAATGGGTTTCTTTTTGCAAAATAATCTTGGATCAAGCCTTAGTCTGGCAAAGGGATCATCATCACARGCCAATAATTAGCATCTGGAATTTTATTAGCCTAATCTAAGAACACACTCAAGATGTGTAACAAGTAACCCTCTGAAGCCATATGCACCTCAAGCATATGCTTAAGTCTAACTCCTATTTGTTCATGTGATCAAGTAAGCCTTTTGATAGCAATGTAATGCTGCCAAACACGTACAGCAGTAGGAATGGGGAAGATCAGCTCTTGAACCACCTTATTCGTGGACCAACAAGACCAAAATCAATGCAAGATGTAAACCTTCTTGTGTTTCCTGCTATCTTCATCTTTTGAAGCATCATCTGGAAACATTTTTACAAGTAACAAGTGCTTAAAGTGCAAGAATACGYAACCACTTAAAGTATTGCATAAATAAAGCAAAATGTATTCATATAGGCTCCAAGACGGCACCAATGGTAATGCCAGGTACAGCACAGCAGAAAACTTCAGCATAGAATAAATTCCAAGCTAAGCAAACAGTCAAATCCTCAAATTCCATAATTTAAAAGCTGGTTTTGTCAAACAGTGCTCTCTTAACATCATATTCAATGTTCAAAATGAAGCTGTTCTAACTCAAAAGTGGGTTGACTTTTTGTAACATAAATCTTTTGTTAATGTTCATATAAATCAAATATAGCTGAACAGATCCTTAAAGGATATGACCAAAAATTAATTTGCCACATTAGCTGCAGGTTAACAAATTCTTCTGCTTGGAGACAGCCATACATTACCTAATCCATTTTAAGGTTCTTTGTAGCACAGTGCTGTTCCTGAGTTTTGGAAAGAAACCTGTTGTGGCCTGAAAATTTTTGCTCAGAAAAAGCTAATCTCAGTAGTTCTACTGTAAATAGGTGCTCAAACATAGTGCTTTTCCTCAGTAATTTTTTAAATATCTGAAGGAAGTGAAACATGYTCTTAAGATCTTCACAAGCAGAATGTTTGTTACATATGTTATATCTGCATAGGCCAAATATCTAAATCCCTACAGAACGTGCATGACTCACATTTTTAAGTTGCAAGTGCATAATACATAGCATTTTGGCTATATCACATAAACCAGTATAGCTMAAGATTTTCCCCTTTCAGCCATTGGGATATCCAAATCATCAGAATTGTGGAGTTTTTATTTCAATATTTAAACTAATTTAGAAGACACACCACAATCACAATTCAGCACCATCTCACTTTCTGTAAAGTAGAAAATTCATACCAAAARAAAGGGAAAAATAGCACTTCATGAGCAGGCACCACCATTCTYTACCTGATAACAACACACTTTTGTATTCTTCGTTCAAAGCTTTTTTGTATATTGGCATAATGTCTGCTACAGTTCCATACACAAGCATAAGTCATTTGTGGACAGAAGCTATCTTCTTTATGAAAATACAGAACATTGGGTTTGAGTGTTCTAATTTTTTACCACTGGTCCAAAAAAACAGTATATAATGTCTTACTGTGCCAAAAGGYGGAGACAGAGTGCAGTTAAGCTTTCCAGTGCAAGACCTGCACTGTTCTAATCCTCAGATGAAATTTAAAAAGATCAAATTTAAAAATTAAGATCAAAAGAACAAGAAATGTCGCGATGATCAATAAAGTAGTAAAGTAAATAAAGTAAACTTCAAAGTTCCTTAACTTGATGGTCAATATAATTTACTTACTTCTCTTTTTGGTTATATGCCAAGAGAAAGGATAGGGATATGTACAGAAGAACACAAAAAAAGTTCTTCACAAGTACTAACTTCACTTTTTTTTTTTAACATGCTATTACTGGCATTAGAATTTCCAGAGCACTTCTCATTCACTATCACTTCTCAGTACTATTGTCTCCAAGTATTCAATGCCCAATCTGCCCAATGTTTGTAAACATGAGATATATGGAAAACAATTTCATTTTTTCTCCAGTAAAAATTCCCCTTTTCATATAATTAATTCTTTTAATGAATTCATGGATACRATGAAGCAAAAWAATTKTAATGAGCTCCTTAAACGGCCTGCMCAAAACTGCATGTTAACAACTAAWCTCAACATACAACCTCTGTGTCAAATAAGCATCTCCTCAGGGKCACAACATACTTCCTAAATCAAATCATACATCTGTCTCATGGCCTTACAAAGTTACCTCACTTTCTTCAGGAAGACTAGTCCAAGCTAACARTCTCCTCAATAAAGAAATACAGGAGACAATACAGCTGTTGATGCAAACAGAACAAAGATCACCTTTTTTTGAGGAGAATTTTATGATAACCATTACAAACGTTTGCTTTCCCTTGCAGCTCAAAAATGCTAAAGCTTCGAGCTTTGCAYCATGAGCCTGTTCTTCACATAAAGCCACCACTTTCCTAGGACAGCAAAATCTGCACAGGAGACTTCCAAATAAGCTGCAGACTTAAAAACTGAAATTTCCACACAGACCTATCCAGAACAGTTCAAGTGACAAAATACACAGGGGGTGATTATCAGGGGGCTTTGTATCACTGAAAATAGGGAGTTACCTTCACCCCTTAATTTCATTTTCTCACAGCCACCAGAAAAAGGGAAATGCACCTTCAATACCACACACATCCCACTTGTTTCTGCTTCCAAACCACTCAGAGTCTTTCCAGGTGAGCAGAAACTGACAACCCAAAGAAAGGCTCCCTAGTTCTGCATCCACTCATTTCAGAAAGAGCCAAATGCTGCTAAACACAACAGGGACCACTGATTAGATCAGCTTTGAAGAGGAAGCCAAAAAAGACACATTCCTATTGATTCTGCCTGCACTTGAAATGAGTGTATACCTGTGTGTATGTGCAAGACAGAGAATCAGAGGAAATGAACTAGTATTTCCTAAAACTTGTTCTATAACCTGCAGATTKTCAATTTTTGAAAATTTAAGAAGGCCTCTATATTTTGAATTTTAAAATCAAAGAATTTTGTCTCCTACGCAATGCATACATGTAACAATAGCAATTAAAAAATTCAATAGAAACTTCTGAGGGTCCAAGAAAGATTGCATTCATATAGCACCGTGATATTTATGGATGAAAAGCACTTTCTAAATATTCGCAAAACATTTCATTTTAGAGAGTTTATCAGATCCAGGAAAAAAAATTTCCAGGAAAGAAATACCATTTTCCCCATACACTAGTAAGTTCTGTGGTTTGTGGGAATTCCCCACATGCTTTGTGGGGGAATGACATGCTTTCATGCAAGATACAATTCTCACCAAGTACACCAATTAAAACTAGAGAGAAGCAAAAAGTGAAATGCAATTTTAATCCCTGTTACTGTTGGCTGTAGCACCCTCCTAAGTAAATTGGACCACACTGGAATTTATCAGAGAAGTACACAGGCATGATCACTGACACCTGAAAAAGATGTTGGAAGTCTTAACTTTTTCCTGAATTTTGGCAGCAAAAGATAAAAGCAAGCTGTAACTGCTGCTACTTGTAAATTGGCTCTTGTAAATTTTGCCCTAGAAACCTGGTCCTAGAAGCTCTATTTTCTCCTTTAAAAACATAAAGAGTATGAATTTCCTAGAAGGCTACTCTGGTGTTTATTATTTGTGAAAACTTACTAAATTCCCATCAACCTTTGCTCAAAATTAAATCCAAAAGAAAAAAAGGATGGCTTTGTTGGCCCCCTGCTTTAAACTACCATTTCATACAGAAAGCAACAAGCCTGGGACACATTTGTCATCTACGATTACTGTATTTATCCCCAGTTAAATTATCAAGAAAAGAATGCATTCAGTAATCAGTATATTTATGGACATTCTTCTCACTCTTGTGCACTCTGTTTTCWTTATCTGTTGCCTCTTCAAGAAGCTCAGCTGAAAAGAGCTGCTTGAATTTTTGGCTGAACCGGTAACAGAAAGACTTTGGATTTTTTGTGTGAAAGGTTAACAAAGTTTCCAAAAGATACAAAGTGTACATATGCTTCTAAAGAAAAGGAGATGTTAATAAAAATAAAAGCATTCTGATGACCCCTGGTGGCCATTTCATACAAGGACCTAATTGCATCCCATCTGAGAAAAGCAGATCAAGCAGAAAAGTGTTACGTGTTCTATTGGTAGGTATATCTACAGAAATGACAGCTGATATTATTCAGTTAGAATATTTATTAGAATGTACATATTCACGTCTGTCTATATCAAATTACTGTATTACAGTAGACACACAGACATACTCAAAAATTTAACTATTAGAAACAAACTCAGTTTTTCTCCTCAATGAGATAGAAGTGAGCACACTGGAAGTATTTCAGCTCAATCCTACAAGACATACAAAATGGAGTTTTTTTCAGTTTTRATTTTCCATCTGGGTGGCTCACATAAAGCAGAGGGTGTTGGGGAGAAGCATGGTGGAAGCAGGGGGCTGCCTCACACCAGGGTGCACTCAGAAGGGCCCTGTGTAATAGATGATGTCCCAAATCCCTCCAGCACAGGCAGCTCTCCAGCACAGTTTAGCAAAGTGAACAAACCAGCCCTTCCTTCTTTCTATTTATATATTTAATATTGGAATTCTACCAAAAAGAAATTAATATCCATCATTAGGAATCAGTATAAAAAGTTGATAGCTGCACACAGACCTCAGCTATGGAAAGGGTAAACAAGCAGAGGAAAAGCTGCACGACAAATCACACATCTTCTCCTTAATACTTTCCCATAATACATGCAATCACAACGATGTTGCCATGTCCTCTGCAACACAGGGAAGAATTTTTTCCCCCCAATAACTTAGATGATTATGACTGTGACTTAAACCATGCATAGCTGTACAAAGCCTGGCTTCCTCCAGAAGCAACTGTTACCTGTGTTCAGGTGAACAAACCCATGCCTCAGCTACAGTCACTGCAGAACTTTAAATGCTACCTAGTTCTGTATTCAGAACAGTTCAGGGGTTACAACTGGCCTTTAATTTCCACCTGTGACACATCTGCCTGTGTCAAGAGATAGAAACCAATATAAGACAGCAATGGGAGGCGTACCAGTGTGACRGCAGCAATACGAGTCCAAGCACTGGTAATACGGGATGATGCAAACACCATTCATGACTTCTGTGGCACCTGTGACAGCAGTCAAGGGATACTGCTATGGCAATACCATGAAGCCTTTTCCCTTCCCCATCCTAAAGCCCTCCACTAAAGAACTAAGCCATGAAGCTACAAAAGCCTTCTTCACTTCAGCTGAGGACCAAAGAGGCTGGAGACCAAGCASGCTCCTACTTCTCCCCAGCAAAACACACCCTTGGTCAGCCAGTGGAAAGTGAAGGTGAATGAGAGAGAAGGCATTGSTATCCCAGAGAGAGAGGCCAGAGGATGYCAGAGCAGCTTYCACCTCCTAYTGCAGCCYATATGATGAAACCACATCTTCCCAGAATGGGTCCTAGGCAGACAGAACTGAAGGAGGGAAGGAATTGAAGACAAGGAACAGCCTCTTGCAGATACCACTACCACTTATAAAATAAAACCCCTATTTACGAGTCCGAAGCATTCACACTGATAGTTTGGCAACAAATACCATGAAGGCTTCAAATGCTGCTGCGTATTGATAGCATCCATTTCCCTCCATATCTATTTGTTTCAATACAACACATTTGGTGCTTACCTAAATCAGCCCCTGAACTCAGCTCTCTTCCAGAACTAGCAATATGCCTAATATGCACAGTGGTAGCACAATTTGTGTGAGGCACACGTGTTCAACTGCATTCCCAAACAGGGAATCACCTGACAATTAAAATTTTCATYTCTCCTGCAGGAGTGGTGCATAGGKTGTAGCAACAGGGAACAGTTGCACTGGGGACCACTTCCCTAATACCAAAAATTATCACCCTGCTCTAAGAGCTGCACCTTGCTTACTGGGTATCTATCTTAAGCATGCAAAACCCTTCCCCTATTTTGAAACACAGTTTAACAGCTACACAAGACTGCAATGCATTTGCTTCAGCTGTTGGTTGATGGAGGAGGTATGACTGAAACCAAAGAAGGCTTCAAACATCAGCACCTTGTCTAAAAGTCTCTCAAACCTTTTCTMTGAAGCCTGCCATGCACAGCTCCATGYAGCTCTGGCTCTTTCTCTCCTTCTCTTTTCCTTCTGCAGTTCCAGCCAGCTCCTTCCTGTCCCTAGCACGGCCACCCAACCCTGTCTATCCCTCACACAACCTCCCATCCCTTCCTCCTCACAGCAYGKCCAGCAGGCWMYAACTGACCACTCTACTTYTATCACACCCATAGYTGTGAGGGCAAGRCTGTTCCCACTCTTTGTTAATTAACACAACTACAATATATCRGGGGCAAGATTGYCTTCAGCACTRTCTCTATCTGTCCTACCACWYTGGTTTATCAAATTAAACTCCAATCAGCACCAAACTATCAAGCAACTCCCTGGGAAATGCTAGCAATGGAGCCCAAGGTGTGGGGAGTCTCCCYCTCCCAGCAGAGCCCAGCAGCCACACAGAGCCACGAGTAACCCCACCATCATCTGGCGTGATCAGGGTGGCACCACAGCCCTCCTCTTTACAGACTAGGAAGATGTGCCTGGTCAACCTGGTTGCCCTGGGCATCGCCTTCTGCTCCCCAAGGCCCTTCCTGGGCAGGGAGTGCAGATGTTGCTGGACCCTGCCCAGACACAGTTCCTGGGCATCACAGGAGGTCACAGAACGACCATGCAGTGCTTGCCTGGGCAAGGGGACCTTGAGAGTTGGGGCAGAACTGCAACTTGGTTGCAGAGACTCTGTATTTCCTCGATACATCATCACTCTTTCTCTTAGGGATGCTTTAGGAGAGTGTTATTACAAAAAATACTAATTCCCTGAAAAACACCAAGTTGAAATCAATCCCACAAACTTTCCCAAGATCAATAGGTTTTAATGAAAACATACACAGCAACARCCATGGGCAAGTACCCGGAGACCAAGCTAGAGTAATAAATTGCACCTGCTCCAACACTTTCCTGGCAGGAAAGAATTGACATATCACTAAGCAGGCTGTTGCTCACTCMAACACCCACAGGATCTGAGGGACCACAAGATGGGTGACCCGCATGGTGACTTATCACAGCAAAGCACAGCCAGGACACAATGCCAGATCTGCCCCMAACAGAAGGGCAGGGTTTTGGCAGCTCTCAGTTGACAGAGCTGCCCAGACCACAGAGTCAGTCCCTCTGACCAAGCAATGTGGGCACAGAAACCAACTGCAGGTTAAAGGGGCTGCTTCCTACAGTAAGGAGTCCTGGTACAGCCTGTTTATCTCTTAGAGGGTAAAAAGAATATTTACTCATCTGCTTCAGTCATCAACAGTCATTTTCCTAGTATTCACCCTTTATTGTTAAACAAGTTAACTATTTTCCTAGCTGTTATCATCAATGGAAAAGAGACAACAGTATAAAATTAAACCTTACAGCTAACAGAGCAAAAATGTTGGTTTATGTCTTTYACAGTGAAACCTAACATTAAGTGTGCTGTTCCATCATGAATTTTCCAGAAGACTTGAGCATCACATCCTATTTTTTCCCAARAGCTATGAATCAGACTCTCAGTTGCTGGTAAATTGCCTGAGTATTTGATAATCAAATGCAACTTCTGTTTTGTCAGCTAAGCAGCCATCCTCCTCCTGAAGCACCAAACTCTTTTTATATGAAACAGGAATGGGATTCACTTCTAACAGTGACCCTGCAGTTCCRTTTTACAATTTAAAATACAATTCCATTTTACAAGTTAAAATTTTGGAGCAAATGCACCACTTTTCCAGGATTCAATATCTGATATTATTTTCATATACTAAACAATACAGAAGATTTTACTGGTTGAACCCCTGTAACAAAGCATAGCAATGTAAATATCCAAAGGATCTTATTACAACCATTACACTTTTCTCATCAATCTCATTCTGTGCTACTGTGTTAAAGACATCTAAGCATTCTTAGGTGTATGTACAATGGAAAAAATAAATTAATACCCCTTTTAATTAATCTCTCACAAAATTCTCCCTCTCCTCAAATCATGGAATTGTTTAGGCTAAGAAACACTATGTTCACAGAGTCAAAACTGTTAACTCAGCACTGCCAAGTTCACCACTAAACCATGTCAAGTGCCTGATCCACATGTCTTTTAAATAACTAGGGATACTAAACTCCCCACTTCCATGGGGAGCCTGTTTCAGGGCTTGGCAACCCTGAGTACAGGGGGACAATTCCTACCCTTCTCCAGCTGGCCACACCCTTGCTGATCCAGACCAGGTCACCACTGGCCTCCTTGGCCACCTGGGCACACATTGGCTCATGTTCAGCCACTGTCAATCAGCACCCCCAGGTTCTTTTCCTGGAGCAGCTTTCCAGMCACTCTGCCCCCAGTGCTGCCTGGGRTTGTTGTGAYCCRMAKGTAGGACCCAGCACTTGGCCTGGTAGAACCTCAYACAATTGGCCCCAACCCACTGATCCAGCCTGTCSAGATCCCTCTGCAGAGCCTTCCTGCCCTCCAGCAGATCAACACTCCTGCCCAACTTGGTGCTGTCTGCAAAATGACTRARRGTGCACTTGATTCTCTTGTCCAGATSTGATAAAGATATTAAATAGAACTGGTCCAAATACTGAGCYTTGGGGAACACCACTTGTGACCAGCCAYGAGCTGGATGTAAATCCATYCACCAACTATCTTTGGGCCCTGCCATCAAGCCAGCTTTTTACCTCATGCTACTATCTGCATTTTAAATTACTCAAATACCTATTAASATTTAAATTCAACTGAGTTCACTGGGAATAACACACTTGAAAATCAAGATATTTMTTTAGGTGCTTAAAAAGGATTTGTAAAGTAATGCCATGTATCCAGATTTCACTATTTTATCTACAAAACTTGTTATTCAGAACTAAATAAAATGACATAAGCCCACTTCTTTTTAATTAAAATTAGTTTATATTTTGAAAACTCAACAATTTACAATGTTTAGTTGCATTATAACTCACTCTCCAGAATGCTTCAAAAGAAAAATTAAATTATACTAATTATTTTTAATAACTTGTAGATTTTAAAAGTGCCCAGTTATAAACGAAAGGACGACAGAATAAAGTTAGCAAATGCACACATTCAATGCTATTAAAAGGCAGACACATGAGATCTCATGTATCTTATGCCATTTGTAAAAAGGTTGTTTTATTATCAGTGTAACTAATCACAATGAAGACATCTCTTASAATCAAAGACATTATAATGAATTTTCTTTACAGCTACAGAGAAATGGGGTTTGCTGTTCCATATCAAACTAGAACAGGCTGTATAAATTCTTCTTCATATTTATTATTAAATGTAACTTTTATCTATAAAATCAGCCATGAAATATTAAAAACTGAAACAACARAATTTATATCCTTTACTTAATTTAGTTTAAACGGTCTATTCACTAAAGAGAGGGGAAAAAAGGTTACATATGTATTATAACACCCCCCCTCCCCCATAAGCATTTCCATTATAAACCACCTAGTTTTTGGAATTTATAACTCAGCTGTAAAAATCCACTTCATATGTAAAAGTTGGTATACTTTTCCTTTTACAAATTAAAAAAAAAAACCTGTTTCAGGAGGAAAGCAAGACAGAATGTAAGAGAAGGGGAAAAGCAGTTAGATTAAGAATTTTACCCCTTGGCCGGGCAAATCAGTTGGTATAAGCAATCTGTTGTAATTCAGACCCATCATCCCACCCCATCCCTTGAAGAACCATTGGGAGATGGTCAGCTGGCTGYGCCAGAGCCCCTGGGCAGAGGGGAGCCAGGCACTGGCCTCCAGCTGCTGCTGACCTGCCAGGTTCAGGCTATCTTATYCTACTGCTATCTCCTGAAGTCAGCTGTACAACTGGGAACTGGACAAATGGAAAATAAGTGAGAACAGCAAAGAGTATTAAAATCACCTGTGTCGGAGAAGAGACAAGACATAATATATCAGCACATCTTAAAATTGACAAATAGACAAAACAGCCTGTAAAAAAAGGGTTCTCACAACAAAAAGATACAAGACTTGAGAATTCAGGAACTGGAGATTGGACAACATACAGTKCAACAAAAACRGAGCATAAAAATAAKGGCAGATAAAAACCATCAGAAGTTCATGGAAGGATTAAAAGGGTCTTATTTAAGACAGCATTGAAAACAATTCATGCATAAGATGGCAGATTCCAAAATGAAGCATGAAATAAAGTAACAAGAGACAAGCAACCTAAGACCTTAAGGCGCAAGCTACAACCTACACTATTTCCTGCTAGCAGTATCTTACTTTCAGCTTTTTCCTGGAGCTCAACAGTGAAATTTACCTTTCTTTTCAGAGTCCCCATTTTACAGTCTGAAAGGAAGAGAAAGAAGCAGCAAAAGAGTAAAACCCTGCATTGGTTCTCATAGTACAGCTGGTGAGTTAGATGAGCTGGCAGGAGCAACAACCAAGCTACACCAGGTAGATGCCTGCAGACACTGTCTCAGGGGCACCAGGGAAGCTGACAAAGACCTGATGTCCAGACACRCTGCCATGTGCCCCAGGTGATGCTGCACTCTTGCTCAGAGGAGACCACCAAGGCCACATGTTCAAATACAGCCTTTATTTAGTCTTCAGCTAAATTTATTCATCAGAAACGTCTCTCTCGGCAATTCTTTAACTACACTCCATGAAGACTATGTATAGATATTGCAACCAATCCCCACAGCAATACAAGCAAGAACCATCTATAAATTCATTGGTTCTCTACAGTGATTCAGGCTTGAAGGTAGCCACAGTTTTAAAAAACTACCTTCACRGGAGGATCTTYCAGYGGACTAGACTGTYRGAACCCAGGACATTCCTCTGGATGCCCCGGGTGGTCYGAGACCCTGGCAAGGGGTCCAGAGACCTGGGCATGGAGCCAAAAGTACYAGTGCCTTTGATTTCAGTCCATGGGAGAGACTGCCAACTTTATGTGACAATTTGCAAGCCACAAGAGTTTAATTARAATGATAGTTRATTTATCACAGGGTGARAAGTAGAATCATGGGTTTTTAGAATAGGGGTTCAAGAGGGCAAAATTGAGGAATCTGGGCGTGTCCCTGTCCTTCTGCTCCGTCTTGTCCTCCATCYTCTGCTGTGATGGTGGCAYTTTTGGAYTGGATTAGAGTAGAAATGCACTGTCTAACATAGGTCATAAGTAYTGGTAAYTAACTGTAAACATGGAACACRTAGCACTGAGTATAAAGAGTTAACACCRCCCTGAGAGGCAGGCAGTTCCAACAACCTGAGCTGCAGCACAGACCTCAGCAGGGCAGAAAAGAACAAGATTGATAAGAAATAATAAACAAATTTGAAGAACAGAGCCAATGAGTCTGAATTTCTTCTTCTGGCATGGGGCTTGGAAAAGAGACTTTTTCTAATATCTCGRGAGTAATTTCAACCCGAAACCCAAGACTAGATTAATCTGGCATACACAGCAGAGGATATTTCCAAAAATACGCATTAAAAAAACCAAACACAGYAGAAAGATATTACCTACACACCCTCCTGCCACACACTCAAAAAAGGTATAYGAGCAAAAAGAACTACAAAGTATGAATTTGAAGGATCTATTAGACATTGATATCATTCATTATTTTGATACAGCTTGCTTTGCAATAGAGACAAACAATGAGGAACAAGAGAAAGAATKAGAAGACTGGTGCTCTAAGGCAAGCATATTCTTAAAACAGCCAGACTCGAAGAGCAAAGGCTGCAAATATAACATCAGTTACCAGTTTATGCAATTTATGTCAGATCACCAACAGGAAAAAAGAAGAAGGGAAAGGAAAGGCTGAACCAAGACCAAGGATCTTCTAAGGGATTGGATGATCCCAAAAATTTGCACTCGATTCCCAAAATTCAGCAGTCCGAAACCACTCACATCTGTATCTACCTGGCATGTTAGCCATTACTGTACTGCTCAATGCCAAGATTTAAAATGTCTGGATCAGACATTGGAATTTTAGGTACTGATATCTCACATCCAATTCAGAGAGGGAAGAAAAAAAATCCAGTTCCTTCTCMACCAGCATGAGACAGCCCCTAAGACAGAGAAAAACAGCAAGCACAAGTCACAAGCCCAGAAAATGAGAGCTGCTAAATCTGGCCGTCTGGATAAAAGACACTGACTCTGCAGAACTGCTACCCTATCATTTACGGCTCACAAACCTGAGCAGTCTCGTTCTTGTACCTAGGGCACATACGCAGTGCAAGTGCCCCAAAGCAGGCACTCAACAAAGCCTCCTACTCCTCCAGACCTACTGCAGCTGCTCCATAACTTGGTGTCAACCAGTCTCAAAAACAGAGATGGTTCAGGCCTGCATGTCTCAGCAGGGACTAGGAATCTTTTATGAGGAGTCACTAAAATCTACATTCACTCTAGGAATAGTTTTATATTTCATGTCAAAAAATGCACAGACTATGAAATTATTTCATCTGAATTTACTGAATTTATTAGAATTTATGATCAAAATGTATTCATTACAAAAATATGTATTCAACAAACATGAGAAAACATTTATTAATTATTCTACCTGGCAGCTCTTATTTAGTGGAAGGTCCAAAAAATCATTAGGAGTGCTTTCAAGACTATTCAAACAAACATTTCTAGAAGCAAAACCTCAACAATAYGGTTTTTAAGAATAAAGCACATTTTACAAAGTACTAGAATTTGAGGGCATACTAGTCCTCAAAATGTGCCTTTAAATTACCCCTATTTGGAATGACTGGCATGACTGTATTAGCCATACATTTTAACATTGCTTTATCCAGTCAGCTCACTAAATCATTAAAAAGATACACGACTGAGCTACAGTTTGACCTACAGTGACTCTTGTATGTACTCTCAAAATTAACACAAGCACTGAATGCTACTAATCTTTAACTGGTAATAACTGATCAAAGAATACTGCCCTGTAATTCACAAGCTAAAATCAYAGCGCTCAACTGTGCATTTTCAAACAAGTGGTTTATAGCTCTGGATTTAAAATGCAAAGTTTCCATTATATTTAATAATTAAAATGCATGCTGTGTTATGGTTACATTTGGTGACTGGATTAGTAGTACCCCAACAGAGTTAAACAATGCCTTTTTCCTATTAGAGTTCTTATTACCATATTGTCTATTTGTTTAAGAAARGGAAGAAAAAAAGCACAGCAAGGAAGAAGGAATAAAAAAGAAATATGAATATCAAACATACTGAAAGACAGTGAAGACCAAGACAGAAAGAAGACCTGATATCAGCAAAATATATGCTAGCTGAAAGCAGAAAAGCTGAAGTATCTGTGCATTTAAAATATGAAAACTTTTAATAAAAAGAATATTTTCCCTTTGTCAGTAAGGGTTCTCATTCAAAGTAAAGGGAATAAAGCTCAGTTTATTTTCCTAGATGCAGTTGCTACAAATTGAGGGAATACAGACATCACTGTCAAAGAGCAGATTCTTTCAGGCTGTCAACTTCTTAATCAGGGTCTGACTTCACTGGAAAGTGTGAAATTATGTAATTATTTATGCTTTGCAATTCTGACGGTTTAAACAAATCCAGCACTATGAACATCATCTTTTATAATGCAAAATTCCTACTGCTATTTTGTTTTAGGGAATATACTTTTTTCCCCCTGTGCTTTCTAGGTGGTTTATTCAAACAAAATTTAAATATTATGTGAAATATTTCTTTTCTCCTGAAACAGTTTCCATAGAGCTTAGAAACATAACTTACAAGGATGAAAAATAATTGAAAAATAAAGTAAAAATTAAATCATGGCCACAGTGACATCAACTGAAGTCTTCTCAGCACTGTTCAGTTATATTGCCACCCAAAACTCTCTAGTGACAAGACTACAGACCTTTGAGCACTTACAACAAATTATAAATAAAATATTATTTGACCCCATAAAAAGACTTACTCCTTACATTCCTGCAACATTTAAGTATAAACTTCAGAGATTTACTCTGTTTTCATTTCAAGTATATCTTAATTCTCTTGGTACTGGCAGCAGATACAAAGACAAGCTTGTGTGCCTGAAAGCTCACCTACTTCTCCCTCCATCGTAGCTCGTGCAATATATTGCCTCTGCCTGTAAGTCACCTCCTCAGAACCCCATCCCCTTAYAGGGTAAATACCCTTAGCATACAAAATACAAAGGTACATGTTCTCTGACATAAAAGTTTATTTAAGACTCCCCCACAAAATACACTTTACTGGAATCAGCAACATCTAAATTCATTATGATGTGAATGAAGAAAAAGAGAAAGCATTCCTGCAAGTCAACCTCCACCAGCAAAGTTCAGCATGTTATTTACCTGGAAATGAAACCTGACTAGCCTGACCAGAGCGAGCAAAACGCATTGTCAGGTTTTCACATGTCCTCTCCAAACAACACCTTCTGCACCCAGTGACCTTGTGCCCAGGAAGGACTCTAGGGGATTGACAGAAGGAGCTCCTTGTATCTCATCAGATGTCTGCTCCAGAGCAGCTGAAGGTCAACGCCAGACCTTTGTCAACTTTCTCTTCAGTCTCTTCCTCCCCTTCCCTCCTCAGGTTGCCATCCCTGCTGCAAACTCCTTGGGTGACACAAAGGAAAGGAGACAGGGAACAAAGCCTATATACAACCCTCTGCTGATATCTGAGGCACTTACAAAGAAGTCAAAGCAATACTTGTCAAGCATTTCTGAGCTACCTAGATTTAGAATGGCACTCAAATTCACAAATCTGCATTTTTGACACTGAAAGTCTAGTGAGAAACAACTGAAGAAAAAAAYAGTAGTTTTTTCATATAACATATCTGCCAATTCCCAGTACCAACAAATAACAACACTGTATTATAAAACCTCTGCTCAAGAACCAACCTGTTTCTTGAGATAGGATTTTGACCAAAAAAAAATCCAATTTTACTTCTTTGATTTTGTATGCAAAAATTATGGAGAGCTTGGGTCAGGTTCTGATTTTGATCACTTTGACACAAATTGAAAAAATTCTGTTAAACAAAATGGAAATATTCCCATTTATAGTCAGGTAAATAACATCAAATTCTAGTCCCAGGTTTTCTTTCCTTCCTGATTAAATTACATTAATGTACACTCAAAACAAAGCAACTACTGCTATCCCTGCTGTTTTTTCCAGGAGAATAACTTGCCTGTTAAAAAATACTACCTCGACATAAACATGAAGTCATAAGGGTTCTTCACAAGTCTGCCATCTATCTGAAGCCTTGCAACAAAATAGCATCCTAAATGTAGGGCAGAAGTCAACCTGCTTCTGTGAGGAGCTATAGGCCATAGTTTCTCCATAAAATACTTTTTATTAAACTGATATGTATATGAGACAGCAAAAACCACAACACTTTRTATTCTTACACAAATGTACCAGAAAAAGGCTCAACAACTAAATATTGTGTCTTCACATTCTTGCTAAAAGGTTTGACATAGTATTCATTGCCATATTATTCCTAATTAGCAGTTTAAGCTTGTTAACAAGAACAGTTCATTTAAGGTAAACAGGAATTATCTTTCCATTGTATAGGTAAGACTTGTAAATAGGACAGCTGATAAATTCTAAGATGAGAGCAACTAGGAAACTATTCATTAAGGCTTGAGTTATAAATTCAAAACATGAAGCATAACATGCTTAAAGAAGAAGGTTTTATTTTTAAAAGCATTCATTAGGCTCTCATCTTCAAGACTCAGACTTGTAAATAATTTAAAATGAAAATGCGAACAACAGGCAGGGGAAAAAAAACAAATGCAATTCAAATCAGTCCATTGTTGTACCAATAAAACTCAGAACAATAGAAACTAAGTTGGCAGATTTTGAAGTCATCCAGAAAACATCTTTATGTACTGTATCTTTGAACTTGCATGTTGTGCTAGCACTAGCTCCAATCCAAAAAAAAAAACTGACTCTGACTTGTAACAGCCAGGCTTTGCCCAGTAAGGGATACACGTGCTGAACTAGTAATTTTTGGTATTCATTGCACTTTATTCTGGAGATGCCAATGCAAACAAACAAACAAACAAACAAAAAAAAAAAACCCAGCATTTTATCAATCTTTTAGATTTTATATTTATCCATTCTGACTTTTCAGAAATGTGGAACCTATTCACAATTTATATGACACAATACAAGAACTTCCTTTTAAAGATTAAGGTAAACCTCACTTTGCGTCACATGGGGAGCATGGAAAGAAACAGCYCTTACTTCACTGGCATTGAAAATGGAAAGCAAAGAAGACAAAACTAACAAATCAAACAAAAAACCAAAACACAAGGATCACTGCTGTCCTCACTGTGTATCCAGTGTTCCAAATCCAGTGTCAATACATCCCTGCAGAAAGCGTGTTACACACCRAGGAGCCAGGAAAGTGCAGTATTTTGCCTTCACTGAATTCATGGAGTTTGCTATCCTTTTCTCAAGAACTTGGAACAATCCAATTTAAATATTCTATGTTATTTAAACATTCAAAGAAAGACAAGCATGCAACAGAAATCTCTTTCTCCRTGTTAAAAGACCACATGGCAAAATGCTAAAGCGCTGTATTCCTACRTCATGGTTSTTGTGCAGAAGGATGTGCACAGATGCTGGCTATCCCAGGAACATCAAGACATGCTCCTCTGAAGCCTTTCACTTACTGGTTGCACCCCATGTACCAGGAAATCTGACATTTGTCAGTCACACGGATTTCTTGCATGGCTGCAGAACACTGAGCAAGGAACCCCAGCACACGCAGTGAGCTCTGGGCATCCAGCAGGAYGTGACTCAGCTACAGCACACACAGCCAGCACAGGGCTTTCCAGGGGCACCAGCCCTGCAGGCAGGACAAGAGCASCAAGTCTGATGCTTCCACATGTGAATCAAGACAGAAAGGTCACCCCCCATCCATGCTTCTCCTTCCAACACAGAAGTGGGTGATCCCTACATGCTACACACACCACCAGTACAGGTAAAGTCARTCTCCTCCTGATTAGGAGTCCTAAAGCCAACTCTGCATTGCCCATCTAATGTTCATAGCAAATGTTAACAGGAAACATTTAAATAAATCCAATCTAACCCACTGAATGGACACACATGCTCACAGGCTCTTCCAGAGTGAGTCCAAGCTTGAAAACCTGACTAAAGAGAGAACTCACACATATAAAGCCATACCAGAGCTCTTGAGGCCATCGAAATGGCAACACAACAATGTGTCTTTGATTAAAYCAAAACTCTTGTCAGGACCTCCACATTTCAAACTTCTTGCTGGAATGTTCCCTACAGAAAAGCTTATATACCAGGTAACTRTATGGATTTCATTAAAAAGAATCACATGAAACAATTTCCATATAAAATGATGACTTAGTGTYACTATTCCAGTAAATTTTGTTACCTCTTGTAATTCCAGTGGATTTTAACATTTACATGTATTTTTTTGTGTCTTGCTACCTGTATTTTTGAGAAGAACTTTTGAAATTCCAGAGATTCTAAGGACAGCAAGAAACTATAACTACGAGACAATGAAGTAACAGCTGGAAAAACATCTATATATGCATTCCTAGCAAAATAGTAACTTAYAGAGATGTATACATTCAGATCTATACAGTGAAATACTGTGTACCCTAACTCTGCACACCTCKCTTTGGGCCATTGCATACACCACACACACTAACAACTTGTATGTCTAGACTCAGAAAGACAGAGGCAATTAAAATGTATGCCTGTACCACTAAGGATCAAAAAAACCCAAGAACACTCACAGCCCACTTAAACAAAACCCATACAGACAGTAGTTCAGTAGTAGACCAGACTGAGAAAAAAGGTCAGCCTCCTGTAGAACAAGCAAACAAAACAAAACAAAGCAAAAAAAATTAGCAATCAACAACTCGGCTAACACAGGACTGGAAAGCAGTCATGATCATGCAAACAAGCCTTTTAGTGCCTGTTTSTAAAAGGCACTTACGTGATTTCTTTGTAAGGATGTGTGCGAATTCGGCAGTAGGTACTGCAATTTTCCCTGCCATACTGGTAAAAGATAGCTGGGTTTCTTTCTGCTATAAAGTTATAGATTGCTGACGTRAGTTTGGGACACAACTTTCTTTCATGTTCACATGTTGAAGAACTGACATTAAGTGAAACACGAAAATGTCCACATATATTTAACATAAGCACCTACAATGGGCTACAGACTTCTCTCACTACTGACTCTTCTCTGGCAGATGGCATAAACAGGACTAATGGCATTCACAACTACAGAGCAGGAAAKCATGTATGATTTCCCTGCTTTAAACATAAAGTTCCTTTCTGCAAAGCAAAAAAGTCACCTTTGGAATTTCTGCAGGTGAAAAATTGGAAATTACAGGAACATCCTTACACTTTTTGCTTCTTCACTAGTTTTATCCATGCATGCTAATAATCTCAGTTTATGTGTTAACACAGCCCATAGTGACCAAAGAATAAAAAAAACCAATTTAGACATAGGTATAGGCATATTTAAACTTTCATACATGTTTGTGTAACCATGTCAGAATGTCCACTGCAAAAGCAAACAGACCAAAGATAAAATCACTCTAATGTTACTGGAGAGATTTTGCATGAACTTTGACCATGGGCCAGGCAAGATTTAAGCAGTTTACAGTGCCAGGTGCCATGCAACTCTGCTCCTAAGTCATTCTCTCAAAGACATCCATGGATAACCCTATGCCTGTTTGTACTAAACATTGTAGTAGTCTGAGAGATGTCAGCCTCTTCTCCCAGGCAACCAGAGGCAGGACTAACCTTAAGCTGAGCCAGGGGGAGTTTAGGCTGCACATGAGGAAGAGTTTAATCMCACAAAGGGTGATTAGACATTGGAATGGACTGCTCAGGGAGGTGATGGAGTCACTGTCCCTAGAAATGTTTAAGGAAAGACTGGACACAGCACTTAGTGCCATGGTCTAACTGACATGGTGGTATTGGGTCAGAGATTGGACTTGGAMCTCAAAGGTCTTTTGAGAAAGAACCTAGCTGATTCTGTGATCACCGGTGCTCATTTCCTTCATGCCTTTGTGTCCACCARGAACTGCTGTCATTGCTTCTGCTCCTTCCACTCCTGTTGCACGGGAGGAGCAGTGCCTCATGCCCTGGCTGCTGCTGGCCAGGCACCTTGTGACGCAGCTGCACCCAAGGTGGCAAGGCCAACACAAAGACCTTTCCGGGGTAGAAGAATAACCGGATATTCTGCTGGGCAGCTGCTGACAATCTGTCAAAGTGAAAGCACCATTTCCATTTCACTCCCCACACAACACAGAGCACAGGAGACCATTCTGCCCCATGTCTGGCTTTGTGAACAGCTGAAGGAAAAACAGCCAYTACATCTGTTCAATCACATCATACTGTCTTTCTCCCCAAGCTTTCAAAAGATTAAGTTATACTCCAGATTTCAATCTAAAAGGTCAACTTTTTAGTACCTTTAACATGCACCATAATACCAAGGCATTCATTTCAATGAATGACTAGACCAGGTGTATTTGAAACCAATATTTTTATTTGACTGATWGGGTCATCCATCCTATGAAGCCTTTCTGTTTCCCTGAGAGAGTATTTCAATTCTAAACCACATTAGGAAATTCAACCATAGGAGCCACTGAACAACTCCAGTTCAACATTTCATGTGCAAGTCTGTAAATTCCATCTCATGCACAAAACCCCAACACTGTACACATTCAAAAAAAACCAAAAACAAGCAAAAAAAAAAAAAAACCTAGGCAAAGCCACCCCACTCCTAATGTTGTGCACACTAACAAGAAAATGCTGTTCTTCACTACAAAAGGTTCAGTTTAATGGAAGACTGTGACTGACATCTCCCTCACACACACTCTATCTCCAAGTAATGTTTTTCTCTAAAGAGAGACAACACAGCTTAAGTTTTAAAAGCATTTCTAACAAAGAAAACTCTCACGCAAATAGATTAGAAATCTTTGATGCTGTTGCTATACAATAGTTCCTACAGGAGAATKATAGTAAAGGATTTAACTCAGGTCGTTTGAATTATATTTCCCAAAATGCTAATAAAACTGACATGTTTGAACATACTGAAAAAGTCACAGTCCATCATCGTTCTGTCACATCCGTGCATTTGACTTTTTTTAAAATGTATGGATTATACAATTACTGCCAGGCTCCATATTTTATATATAAAAGCTACAATCTGATTATATGTCCATGCTGAAATAATTTATGAAATAAGGATGGAATGACTGCAATGTTACTTCCACGATGAATGTAACTTGCTGTGAATAGTGTAGGAGATTGCAAGAGAGACCCAACTGAAGCYTGTAATTGTCTTCATCTTTCATGAAGAGGTGTGACCTGGGAAAAATATAGATCCCAGAATCCAAACCTCCAGCCTCAAACAAACATCWTGATTACTCGTTTTCTGATACAGGAGTGGAAAATTTACAGTCTTCACATGCCACACCTTTGGGTTATTAAGGCAAGAATCACAGGGAATTACATCCAGTGTTTAAATTGTATGTTAGTCTGTTATGGTTTTTCACCACCAGAAAATCCACCACTGCCACTCTCACCCTTGCACTTTGGGATTTCCATTATTTACTACTCCCTAGGTGTCACCATCATGCTTAGTATCATATGAATGAGCACGAGCATGTGACACAGCCAAGGTCTTACAAGTCTGTATCAATATAACTACACGAAGTTGCAAGGAGGGCACAGGAAAACAGAAACAAAACCTTTAACTTTATAAATTCTAGGATCACTACTAGCTACAGCATTCATATCACAAATGTTTTTCCTTCCTCCAACTAACACGACATTTAATATGAACATTGTGGTTCACAGGCCACACTAGTTACTTGAAGGAGCAAATGGAAACCTTTCTTAAGAACTCAAACTAAACAAGACAGAATACAGACTCATAGAAAGGTTTGGGTTAGAAGGGATCTTAAGGAKCACCTAATTCCAACATCCTCCACAGGAGCCAGCTGCTCAGAGCCCCATCCAACCCAGCCTTGGAACAATTGCAGGGATGGGGCATCTACAACCCCTCTGGGCAACCTGTGCCAGTGCCTTACCACCCTCACACTAAACAATTTTTTTCTGTACAAGGGACATATAGATAATAACCTGTCCCTCAAAGGCCACCTAAAGCAGTAGTTTTGGTTTAACAATCTTTCCTACTGAAGACAAACACACCCTCAGAAGTGTACTAACATTGTTGTGTATGGGAACTTGCTTTACCTGCCACAATCTGACAGGTTCACTAAGAGTCTACTCTGACTCCCTACATCAGACAAAACTACAGGACTGTGATCAGAATATGGCGAGACTGTGAGAGCACAGGAAGTGCTCATGATTCAAGAGCCTGACCTCCAGAGGAGGGCAGTAAATAAGCAAAGGGTCTGAAGCACAAGTCCTGTGAGGATTGGCTGAGGGAGCTGGGATTGTTTAGCCTGGAGGAGGCTCAAGGGAGACCTCACCATTTTCTGCAACCACCTAAAAGTGAGTCCAGCTGTAGGTCAGCATCTTCTCCCAGGCAGCCAGCGATGAGAGGACAAAAAGCCTTAAACTGCGCATGGGGAAGTTTAGGCTGGACATCAGGAAGAATTTCTTCACTGAAAGTGTGATTAGACTTTGGAATTAACTGCCCGGGGAAGTGACGGAGTTACTTGTCCTGGAGGTGTTTTAATGGAAGACTGGATGCGGCACACACTGCTATTTGTTGTCCAAATGTTGTTCGGTATATCAGAGCTCTTTTCAAACCTAATTCTGTAACTCTGTGACTGCTCTGCCTGATGACTGAAGCAGAATAAAGGGAAAGCAGCTACAACCCTTCTTTTATCCCTCGTAGGAGCCACGCACAGAGCTCCTGCAGTCACGTGTGCCGTCCCTCGCTGCCAACCGCTGCACTTCTCAAAGCTCATCCCCGCTTATTCTACCGCAACCTTCGGAAAATGAGGGGGGAAGTAAAAAAATGGGGGAGGTTTGGGCGGCTGAAACCACTCAGGGCAGCGCGAACCCCGACACTCCCGAGCGCCCTCCGCGGACCGACCGCCCCTTGGCGCCTGCGCCGTAGCCGCCGCACAAACAGTCCCCGCTGGGCGGTTCGGGGGCGCTGCCCGGGGCCGTTCCCGCGGGGCGGCGGCTCCATGGGGCCGACGCCCACCGCCACCGCCGCTGTGCCCGGCTGTCTCCTCAGGCCACAGCCGCACCCGGCCGGGCCCCGCGCGTGCGCACCGGCCCCAGGGAGCTGGGCGGGGGGGGTGGGGGAAGACAGGGAACGGGGGAGGAGCCCGGAGCACGCGCCAGTTGGAACCGCGCAACGCGGTGGCAGCTCACGCGGCTCTCCACCCCACCCGGTTCTCTCGTTCCCTCTTTCTTTCCCTCCCTCCCTCCCTCCCTTCCTTGCTTCCTTCTTCCTTGCTTCCTTCATCCCCGCTGCCCTCGCCTGTGCCCTCTGCTTTCCCTGCCGCCGCCCGCCTGCGGCACAGCGGAAGGGAAGACCCCCATGGCCCCAGGGCCGGCTGCGGCAGCCAATGAGCGCAAGTGGCGCTCTTCCCGCCCTCGGAACCCGGGCCAATCGGCAAGCAGCCAGGGACAAAGCAGGCACGGGATTGGCTCGGCCCGTGCGCCACAACCCGCCCGCCTGCCCACCCAGGAAAAAAAAAAAAACGACGGCAGCGCAGAGGCCCAAAAAGCCCGAGGGGAGACGGCGACGCGGCGACCCCGTGAGCCCCCCTCGCGAGGGCCGAGGCAGCGGCTCGCCTCGCGCCGCTGGGCGGCAAGACGGRGCGGCCGCGCCGCGGCGGGCAGCGCTTACCGCGCGGGGGGAGCCGAGCGCCTCCGCTTGTGCTGAGCCGTGTCACCAGTGGCGCGCCGTAGATCCGCCGCGCTGCGTCACGCCCGGCGCAGGGGGCGGGGGCGAGGCGCGCTCACGTGACGCGGCGGCGCCGGCGGGGCGGGAGCCGGTGCGGAGGCGCCGCTCGTGCCGCCGCGGGCGCGAGGAGCCGCGCGCCCAACGGCCGCCACCGCGCGCGCACGCTCAGGCGCCATCTTGTCCTGCCCTGACATCGATCCCTGGCTCCCGGCTGCTGCCGGTCCCCGCATCCCGGGAAGGGATGGACCCCGAGGACAGAGCCCCAAGAGTTTTCCCGGGATGCGCGTGCCGGTGAGGCCGCAGCTTCGTGCGCCTGCCGGTCGGACGTAGATGAGGGCGCTGGCAGGAGCCAAGGGGTGCGGTTTCGGGGCTTCCCGAAGCTGCCCGTTCCATGGTGCGTGGCGCAGCCCGCGCTGCCTGTGGCCACGGCCCCTACGGGGACCCCCGCTCTGGGGTGCGCCGGTGTAACCTTGGGCCGCACAAGCCTGTGCGTAAAGCTGTGCTTTACATTCTCACCCTGCATCGCAATGCAGCGAGATTTGGATCTGGGCCTTGGGAAACCTGTTCTGGAGGAGGGGGAAACCAGTCCTTGACGCAGAGCCCGCTGCCGTTCACTAGGGTTATCAGTGGAAGGGTGSCGACGCTACAAGCTGTATTAAAATAAGCTTCAGGGAGTGCACTTCAAGAGAGAAACACTTGAAAAAGGCAAGAGGGAGGGAATTTGTAAAGAATTTCGTATTTTATAAACTCGTGATGATGAAACCCCAAGTGTTCTTTCCCTCTTCCTTAAGCAAAGTCACATAATTATGTATGGTATCAAAGCGAAACAACGTGTAAAGAGCCTTCAGATGCCTGTGGTGAAATGCAGTTGTTTTTTCACTGTTGCATATGTTTTTATTAAATGTAGGCTTCCCATTTATCTCCTGATTATGCAACATTTTTTAGTAAACAGTGTCTCAGTTAAACAGCATTTAGCATTCTTCAAGGCTGTGGCACAGAGACACAAGGAGAGAACGCCTCTTCGGGAATATGTTTGCAGTTCATTGACTTTACAGTCATACAGTGTGCATGAGCTTACCAACTAGAAGTGTCAGCTTCCAGTGCTATTCAACCAGTTAGTCACTGGCTAATCTGCTAAGTGTATGGCACAGCAATGCCAATTCTCTTGTGAGTTGTAAAGATCGTAAGAATGGGTTGAAAATAAAGCAGTTGCTGTGGCCTGAGCCCTTCATTAACGCAAAGCCGAGCACCCCAGACTTTAGGAGTGTCTTGGGAAAGTTCTGAAATGAATRTACAAAATCTAAAACAGTAAAGTACCACCCAGGATATTGGTAAAGGAGGGCTATCTCCTAAGGGTTATAGTACAGAATTTACTTGTTCTGTTARTAATAGGAAATCCACGCAGGATATGGCTGAACTTGTAGTAAATATATCTTTGGGATTTCAGATACATATTTAGATGTAATACTTTGAGAGTCTACAGAAGCCACTGGCAATTGTAAGAATAATACAATTACGAACAATCTGATTGTTCTGGATCTTTTYCAGCATGGGGAAAAGAGGTAAAACAACCTTTTGATGTCCTTTAAGTTCAGTTTCTCTGCAGTTYACAAATTCCTTTCATGTGCCTTAAAAGATTTGTAGGTCTGGGTCTCAAGTAACAGCAAATGAGCTGCCTGGTCCATCAGTCATTTCATTATTGCTTACTGAGAGGAAACATACTGGACAAGACGTGACCATGCAAGCTGGAGTCCTAAAAGATGAAATATTTCTAACAAAATGAAGAGAGGCAGCATATTTTAGGAATAGCCTGAAGAGGGAGCCATTGGTATGGGACAATTAGCAGCTAAAACAGACTCACTATTAATCTAAGAAAAAAAAATCATACCTGTGCCAAAAATAATTAATTTTCTTTTGTAATTATAAGTTGTATTTATTAAATATTTACAGMCATCCCTACATTTAATTTTCTGGCTGAGGCATATACAGAATTCTAAAGTTGTGCTGAGAAGTGGCTCTGTGTTCTGAAATACTTATGCTAGTAATACATAAGAATGYAAGCAGGATAAGTCAATGAGTAATTAAAAAGGATTTAATTAGTCARTAGATTAGTTTATCAGTGGATTGTAAACAGACTATATTTATTTTCTAACAGAATATGACACTAGGAATGATTCTCCGTTTGCTATATTTCTACCACACCAAAATACTGATTTCACTAGAAACGTTACTCATTCCAAGAGAAGTACCAGCTCTTTACTTAGCTGTGTAACTTACAACTCTCCCTACCTTTTCTACTTAATATTCTGTGTTTGCTCCTGTACAGAAAACACACACAGCTTTGTGATTRCTACTACCAGAAGTCAGACATTCAGCAGAATAAAGGCAGTCACCATAACACTACTTACCAGTTCTGAACCACGGGATTTCCCATCAGATTTGTTTAGAAGAGATAACCCCATGACCCTATTATGATCTCATAGGTAGAATGTCACTAGCAGGCCCTCCAAAGAACACCGTGATGTCTGTAGGATATCAAGTTATCAACATCAACCCATAAGGGTTCCTTAACCACCACTGTTTTTTCACAGAGTAGCAAATTTTTGAAGAAAAGTTGCATATATCTTTATTCTGCAGTTCCAACCCCTAAGAAAACAYGAAACAGAATAATTAGGATGTAAACATTGAGAACCTTTTTAGTGTCAATTACCTATACATCTGTGTACACCTGTATCTATACCTTCCCTTTTTTAATGCAAGTTATTTGGCCCATTTTTCAAGGAAGCAATGTGCAATATCCCAGTTTGACTGACCTCCTGCTGCATACAACTTGGTTGAGTCGGCATCCTTGGAGGTATTATGTTGATGTGGCACTTAGGGACTTAGGGTTTAGTAATGTCTTGGCAGTGCTGGGGTCATTGTTGCACTTGAGAGGAAAGTTAATGTCTTAACAATTTGGTGGGTAAAAGTATGGATATTAATGTTTTCAAAGTGGGTTTTAATGTCTCTACTAACTTTGGGCAGCAGGTTTGTTGCAGAGCCCAGACAGCTTGGCCCTTGAAAGAGACAGGGGTCTGCACAAGCCTGAGTTTCTGAGCTTGGGGGTAAAATAGTAGTTCGGGGGGGGAATGTGTATTAGGCAGTTGGGGAAGGCTGCCTAACACTTCCTAGTACCTCAGCCAATGGGGAAAGTAAGAGGGACGCGTGTGGCCGGAAGTTTGGGATAAAAGGAGGCTGCACCCTTCAAAACGTCAAGAGAAACCCGTCAACTGTGTGTCTCAGTGGACTCTCTCCCTTTATTCGAATAAAGTTGCAGGACTCCTCTGTCCCCTTTTTGTACATAAACCTCTGGCGTTTGTGGACTTTCCTGACAGACTCGATGAAGGTCTTTTTTAACAATGGACAGTTTCAACGAACAATTCAATGTGGCCGTGGTCCTGTGATCCTGGTCCCTCATTGGTGCAGCACCACTGATCCATGGCTCAGCTGGTTCCGGTACTGCCTTGAGCAAAACGGCTTCTGGCCGGCTCGGCAGGGTCCCAGAGGGACCAGGACACTGCCGGCGCCACACCTGACCATGGATAGGCCGGCTGAGACCAGGTGGCTGCAGTCCGATATGGTTTTGTGGGGATCTGCCCCTGTGGGGAAAACCATGGCAGCAGTTCAGTGCCCACCGCCCCGGGTGCCCAAAGGGATAGAGAGTGAGCCTGCATGGCCCCGCTCGGCCCACTCCACGGCCGGGCAGCCACGCCAGCTGTAGGAACCAGAGAGGTGTGGCCGCGTCAGGGCACGGCTGCTCCTTTGTGCCGCCGAGGTGCTGCCTGTGGCACCCGCACCCACTCTTTCATTAAAGGCTGCACCTTCTGACTCACTTGATGTTACCTGCTGGGTTCGCTGCCCAGTCATGCCAAGGAAATAGTTTGAAGTACAAATAGTTAACCATTTTTACATAAACAAAGTGCTCACCCATTGCTTATTTAATTTAAATAACCTTTTGTTAATTTTTTTTTGTGCTATGAAGACCCTTATGCAGGCAAGTAAAATTGTGGTATAAATTATGCGATTTCCCAACTTTTCCTGCTGCTGTAAGTGCACTATAAATGTTTGAGAAAAATAAAAAGGAAAGCACCTGGGCTTTAATGTAACACTGACAAATTTCTTATATGAGATCTAGGGGRAAAAAACTATTTTTGAGCAGTCTGAAGTGATTGAAAGGGTTTTTTGCAATTAAAATATTTTTATAGGAGTTTAAGTTTACAGACGGAAATTGCAAGAATTTGAAAAAACCAGGTAGTGCTTGAAGTTCCCCCACTTAACAAAAGAAAATAAGAGTGACTGCAAATCCTTTCRTTTGGTCCACAAATTATGCATCATCCAGGAATAGTCTTGCCAGTAGTATTAAAGGCTTTCTATTCAGCCTGCAACACTGAAGCATGGGAGCCATGGGTATCTATCTGCATGTGCACAGAGGTATCTTCACAGAGGCACTTGAAGAGTCACATGTGATGTTCATCAGATCCTGAATAATCTGAGTTATGTTTCTTTAAAGTCAAGTTACAGTCCAGCTGAGGAGTGGTAASAGAACTGTGTAACATCTATGAGATGTAAAAGTCTAGAACAGCAGTCATATGGCTGCTCAGTGTCACAATAGCCAACATCTCAAAAATAAATAGCAGTGAAAGGTCATAGAAAGCAGTTGTATATAAACACCAACAACTAAACTGTTTTGCATGTACAATATAAAACTGTACTGTATAATGCTGACAGGAGACTTCACATAARTTTCTGTGCATGCAGCTTTCTAGATGCAAACATCAGTATCAATATACCAATAAATAAGATGTGGGATTTTTTTCCACACTGACAAAAAACTGATGTCACTTGAGGCACACAAGCAGCAATTTTATCCATGGACATTATATTTAAGTCTTCAGGCTATTCCTTCCAGACAATCCCAGGTTAAGATACCTTAGCACCTATGGAGCACTGTAGGTGAACATTGTTTTTCCTGGGCCCATACACCTTGGTGTGCACTTCATAAGGGTGACTTAGCAAAGGCACTGCTGGCTGCCATTGCTAGTTTGTTCACCAGGAGTGAAGCTAGCACAGCATCTGTCCATGGTTTTGTTTGTTTGCTTGGTAGTTTGTTTAAAATGGATCTTTCATTCCACTGTTTTTCAGTAAAAAGTGGACTATATAAATTTTGGTGTCCAGAAGCCCCCCAAAAAGGCAGCTTTAGAAAAGATGTACTTCCAGGATTTTACTGGTCCTTTCACTGTGATAAAATGAAACTTTTATCTTTTGAAGTTGTCACTGGAATGTCAGGGTTGTTGCCAAATTGAGGATTTTAACCCTGCCTATGGAATTTGATGCCTTGTCAGGAAGGCAATAATGTACCGGAGACAAGTAAAGCAGTACTAACTCTTGAATTTCTAATTGCAACAAAAGAGTGATGCAAACTTACATGAAATTCATATGAGGGCTCTGCCACCACTGTTTCTTCACACCAGAATAGTATATGTCAGGGGTGTGTCATGATGAATATTTTCAGATTCCTATTACAGAGATTTTACGATTTCAATTCTAAGCTCCCCTTCAGTTCCACAAATAAAAAGACTAGCATTATATTTGGATTATTCTCACAGATATTAAAAAAAAGAGAAGAAAAGAAAATTGTAACTGCATTGGAAGGATGGGGAACATGCAATTGGCCAATATGTCATGTTATTTCACAGTGAGAAATCATCAAAATGATTTTGAGACAAGTAGTAAAATCAGTATTATCCATACATACATCCACAACATCTGATTTCATTTAACTACAGATATGTTTAAGTATGTCTGAAGGCTGACTCCACCATACCTCCAAGGATTTTGTTTCCTTGTGGGTTTTTAATAAAAATTAATTTAATTTTGAAAATAATTAATCRCAGTAAAATGAGAGTCATTTATTASCTTGTATTGTCTGTTATGTGTGAAGATGTCCAGCTTGCCAGAATTTACAGCTCTGGGACTGTATAATTAATCTCTTGCAAACTCACAAAGCAAGTTTCTCAAAGAGACATATATCTCAAATACAAGCATCAAGTACATTAGGCATCAATACATTAMGATTTAATTTAGTAGCAGATCAGAAAAGAATATGCAAAAAAATATTCTACATGAAATACAGATTTAGTCTTTATTTTCCATCTTCACTAAGTTAACATATTATCCACCTAGCACATGCATTCTAGTCCTGTTAGAACTACATCCACTGAAATATGAATGTGTTTATACTGTTAGCTCTAAAGGAAGATTTTTCTCTGGTTTCACACTGAAATTCTCAGATGCTCATCAAGTAAAGAATGTGACCACTTTGCTGTTGGGATGCACCTTACGCAGGGTGGACTTTGGGGCTTAAGCAAGATTTTGTTGGGCTTTTTTCGCCTCYCAAGAGTAAAGTTTTTTAGCAAAAAGAATCCAAATTTCACACCTGTGGAAGTGTATTTGCACTTTCATTCATCTTTTTAAGTCCACAAAAAACCTCAGYTGTTGTTCTGCCTTGAGGAATAAGTGAATGTGGTATGTTTCACTCAAAGAACCTGAGTGAAATTGCATAACAAAATACAAGCACATCGGCAGATAGCATTTACAACTTTTAAAACTCCATGAGAGCAGATAAAGTAACTAGGAACTGTCTCCATTGTCCTCCATCCAAACAACTCACTCCATGTGACAACCAGCTGAAAACTGGGAGCTGCTGATCCTCTCATTACAAGAGACAATGACACACCTCCTTACAAACTAGYGGAAATGTCAAAATGACTTCTTAAAGACTTCAGGAAGAAGASTCACACTGGTTCAAGTTCATTGCTGAAAAAAAAATGAAAAGAGGTTTCAAGATTGCATACCACCATGCTTGTGTTGTTGGTAGATCATTTTRAGTTTCCTGGTCAACTTTTATGTAATGTAGCRGCATTGCAGAAAAACCTTTGCTACATATTTGTCAAAATTATCTGCAACATGGAGGTGTTCTTCATACACTGTTCTGAAGAATGCAAGTGAGAGGATCACTGAAATATTTGGCAGTAAAGCAAAGTAGACAAATCTGCACTCTTAATAAGAACTGTTCATATTTTTCTATTCATATATTTGTTTAAATATTTAATGTCACCTCCTAAAGGGCATGTTTTGTTTGCAGCTCCAAATACAGATGTGTGGAGTTGGACTCAATGATCYTTATGATTCCTTCCAATTCTAGATATTCTATTATACAAGGTATAAACTTGAAAACCAGTTAAGCTTTGCCTTGGAACAATAAGTATTTCACTTTACATGTTACTTGTAGCTGGAATGTTCCAGCAGAAACAAGGGRACTGGTGGGTCCTCACTGGCACCAGCCACTGTGGCATGGGCCTCTGTGTCACAGGTAAAGGCACAGTTGCACAATCTCCCCTGTCCAAACATGGACTATGAACATCCTTAACCAGCAAGGCACTTTATAACATTTGTGAAACAAGCCAAATGCTGCATTTCAAAAGGAATAACTAGCAGGAGTCAAAGTTAAAYTTCTTTGGGAGTAGTGTGACTGAAAAGGAAAACCATAACCATGTGAATAAGCCTAATTTCCACACAAGYTAAGCAGACAATAACCTGATTAGTTCACAGTCTCAGGAGACTGCTCAT
>CADDXX010000011.1:3925752-4002356 GCA_902810485.1 Alauda arvensis | reverse complement strand
ACACACTTTTCAGTCTTCTCTTTTGAAACATTACTTAAGGATTAAAAACTGTGTTTATCTAATATAAAAAAAACGATTTTCACACTTAAACCCACTGATTTTAAATGGAAATTAAAATGTTCTAATTTATTCTTCCACATTAATAATCAGTAGAAAAATATGATCCYATTCTTGAGTGTTCAATTCCCTATAACACAGATGGACAGCCTGCAATAAAAAGGAAGGCTTGGGACACGTCTTCCTCTACCAGGGAGATGGGCAGTACTTGACCAGCTATGTATCAGCACCTAGTACTGTGTGGTGTGCTCTGGGGTCTGTTAAACACTGGCACRGGCTRCCCAGAGAGGTGGTTGGATGCACCATCCCTGGACACATTCAAGGTCAGCTTGGATGSTGCTCTSAGCAGCCTGATCTACTYGATCCTGCTCATTGCAGTGGGCTTGGACTATATGGTTTCCAAAGGTCTTTTCCAGCCCAAACAATTATATGATTCCATGGTCCTTTAAGGTCCCTTCCAACTTAAATCCTTTTATTATCCTATGACCCAGGTCTTGATATCTGTATCAAGCTTTCAGAGATACAGAGACTGCTTTTGACATCCCCRCAACTTAGTTTTCTTATTATTCAGTCATCAGTAAGAAAAAACCTGAATCAGAATAGACAAGATTATTTTCTTTTTGTATCAACAACTGGACTAGATCTTGCAAGTGTACATATATATGCAGCTACATAAATGCATATATAGACATACAGATTGTACATATGGTTTCTGTAKTTAGTTGGTCACAATTTGAGAATATCTAATATGCTCTGACATGGGATATGGCACACCTAGAATAAGGCTAACAAATWGAAGCAAACCTTAATCCTATTTCTAACACTAGTATTGTAGAGTTATCTTTAATTTACCATGGCAACAAATAGCTGTTAGTGCAACCACGAGAAACATTTCTAGAAATGTTGTATAACACTACAGACCTTAAAAAAATGCACACACTTTCTTTTTTTCACAAGGCTGACAAGATGCTGCACAATATAAAAAAATTTAAAAAATGGAAACACAGGATGGATACTCATTCTTGATCTAAGAAGGAAAGAAAAGCTTTAAATAGCCCTGTGGRCAGGAGTTGCTTTCCCAATGCTTTCTTTCTTTCAGGGACAAGAGAATCTGAAATTGAAGTTTTATGCTCTTTCTCCCCTCTGGGACTGAAGGAGGCATGGAGATGGTCTGCATAATTCATTGTTTCACTCACATGGTTTTAACTTGACTGTAAGTGGCTATTTCAGAGCAGAACCTTATTACAGTGCACTGCTCTGAGAGTATGTGCTTATAAAGTGATGCTCTTTTTTGACTCTATTTTGTCTTTCCAAAGAGCAACAGTAAAAAATAGATAAGCCCATCTTCCATTCCAACTTCATAATGTTGTAGAACACACAAGACAGCATACGTTATAGTGGTATTTCAAAGCAGTCTTATTCCTAAAACACAGTATCTATCTCTCTTTCATGAAGAAGTCTGCCCTCTCATCTCACCAGCTTTTCAACATATCTGCCAAAAGGGTCATATTTGTGAGCAGAAGTTTCTTTCCATTATGTTTTAAGCTAATTTGGGGATGCTTCTATACAGGAATAAAACTTTGTCTCGATGATCCTTGTCGGTCTTTTCTAACTTGGCACATTCTGWGAGTCTGTGTGATTCTGTAACTTGTAAAAGCACTGTAAACCCAGAGGYTGCAATGTTTGATGTCAAGTATATGTCTTGAAATATTTCAGCAAAATTCCCTCATATACCTCTATGGTGTGATAGCTTTTAAGCATGGACCAAGCCCTGAGTCCTGGGCAGACACTGGAGTACTCACCCCTGCAACATTCATTACCATGCTTTTACATGTTCCTACAAGCTTTTAACASGTGAAGAGAACTGAGAGATCACAGAAAATTATTCTGCAATTTGATGATACACAAACCAGAATCTTCTGGTCTTTGAGGCTTTTGGTCCTTGTCCTGGAGTACACTGCAGTACTGCAGTCAGCAGTGCCAAATAGACTGAGCTGAGTCCTCCTTTTCCCCTTGAACACTGTCAGCAGCCAGAGCCAGAATCCTTACTCRGCTCTTGCAGCTGAACTGTGAGCCTCACAGTCTCAGGTAGGACTGAAAATGAGTGTTTATTGAGAATGTATGAGTAGTCCCTTCTATTGACTCTGCATCCACATCTTTGTTCTAGCAGATTTTTGCAGGGAGGTAACAGAAAAGAAAGGAAGTACTTTCTGTAATTTATTTAATGGGATTTTTTTTAACAGTAGAGATAACATTACTGGTTCAGTTGGTTTGGTTGCATGTTAATTATGTTAGAGTAAAAATCACATTTTAAAGTTTAAAATAAATCTAGATTTGAATTGTGAACTTTGTGCTGGATGTTTTGGCTAAACAGCAAACAGAGCTCTCAATTAACTTGTTTTTATTTCAAAATAGATTTCATTTGCCTTTGACTTAATAATTAATGTAAACTGATGCTTTAAAAGTAATTAACAACTAGTTACTAATTAGGTGGAAAAACACCCTTCTGATGACACTTTGTCCAGAACAGATGTTTACAAAAACTTCTTTCTATAGTATGGAAAGAAAGCCACATGAAGAAAACATTACTAAGTGATTCGCACAGCTGTTCACAGCACAGTAAGAGGTGATTGGGGTGTGAGGGAAGGCAAAATCCAGACCTGGAAATATTGATTTATTGATGCAGTTCCACTTACCTCAGTGATTATACCCATAAATAGATATTAACAGGCAAGTGTTCACAACAAACTTAACAAGAACATTTCATTGCACATCCTRTTTAAAATCTTCTGTGAAGGCCAAGGAGAAAGATAATTTGATAGTAGATCTTTCTTCAAAGAATAATATAATTTTGTATATAGTTAGGAGGAAACTACAGTGTGTATTGCTCATATTCAGAAACTAGAATGTGCACTAGGCAGCATGAAGATTGATACTACAAAATAGAAAGAAAGTAATTTTGATAAAATAAACATAAATTCCCTTTATCCTGAAGTTTAAAACTAAAATGTAACATGTTCCATTCAGCAAGAATGAATTATGCCTAATCCTATTTTACAGGATTAGGGCTTGATGGACCATATCACAAATGCATGCCATTTAGTTGTATGTCAGGAAACAACACAGTATTTTTTTCCCACCAATCCACAACCACTGAATATGTGATTTATACATTTTTATATAAGTTAGGAAGTCTAAGAAAGTGCTTTGCTGATTTTCTTGACATGATGTCTTAGTTGATAGTCTCTGTGTGGGAAGTTTCAYGTAAGTTCCGATGTAGCTTTGATATCTCCAGAAAAAAAACTGCAAACAATTTTGTTCCTTCAATATAGTTGTGTCTGTGAAGAAGGAAAGAAACACAATGAAGTCTTGTCAGGCTGTCCTTCTCTCAAAATTAGGAATATAGTCCAGTGAAGTTTTATGAGCCTTTAGAGGAATTTGCAAGATGGGTAGCCTCCAAAAATTACCCAGAGCACAGAAATGCTTCAATTYGGTACTCCTCTGGATTTACTTCAGAAAACCTTTTCCAGGTTTAGATCCTCAAATTGGTATTACCTGTAGCCAGCAGCATTGAGGCTTTAATGAGGGGAGACAAAAACCAATKCAAGAATTATTGTAGGATTCTCCTTTTTTCAGAGTTCAGCATGAGTTGACTCAGCCTGCACAAGTGTGCAGTCAACATACTGAATAGTGGCTTACCATGGTGCCCCCAACAATGAAAACTAATGTCAAGTTTAAGCTATTTTTTGGTATAATGATGCTAGTTTTGGTCCCTGGACTATACATAAATCTTTATAGCCATTTATACTGAAAACCACCAAAATCCTTACATAACCATGAGTGTCTATGACTGCCACACTTAAAAATAGATGCTGTGACGGAAGAGAGCCAATCCACACCATCTTTCAGACCAGAGGCAAATTTCACTGCCAGTGAAATGACAATTGCCAATGTGATGAATTTAAAGACTGAGTAGACACCCTGTGAAAAGTGTATGCATTAGACTGGGAATTTTGCTTTCTGCTTAGCACAGCAGCTGGTGTGCTGGAGATAGTAGGTTTGGAGCGCCCAATGCACAGCAAAGCTTCCCATCTGGGCATGCTGATTCATGGATACCAAGGGACTTCAGTTCTGCCTCCTTTTCTAATAGCAAAAACAGACAAATGATAGCAACCTGCTTATTTTCTCATTCTGGGAATGCTCCCCATCATCGGCTGCTCCAATTGGAAGCATCATCACACTTTTCTGTGTTACAGTCTGAAACATTCTGGCAATAGGAATTGTTGAGCCATCGCGAATGAAATCTGGATCTTCTCCAAAAACTGAAATACGTGGGAAAAATGAATTAATAAATAGGTGCAAGCCAGGTGCTTTTTTCTGTTATTTATATATTTAAGCAAAAAGCTGATACTAAGAGCTTCTGAGTAGAAATGGGTTTGAGTGTAGCCAATTGATTTCTGCTCTATAAACCTCTGGTTTCTTATCAATACCAAAATAAGTAAATGAGGCCTTTTGGCTACTTGATATAAAACATATCAAAATTTCACAAGGTATAGAAGATGTTAATGAGCTGTTCTRTCAAAGTCAATGAGATTTATAAGGATTTTAAAGGAACACCTGTTTTTATTGCCCTTCTTCCTGCTTTATATAGTGGATCATTAACATCAGCAAGCCAGGGCTTCGCCTCCAAAGGCATGGACACTTTCAGTTTGTTTGGGCTGTTCCTCTTGGAAAAGGCATCCTCCAAGTGTTCCACCACCTGTAGAGAAAATACTTTCCAAAAAAGTTTTCATCTTGCAACTCAAGCTTATACCCMCATTCCTACTCCTCTTGGAAACACTTAAATAAGTGCTAAAAATATTCAGTTTACTACAAATCTAGATTTGTGAGGTGCTAAGAGGGATATAGTTTAAACAGCAGCAGCCAAAGAAAAAAACGTGTTTCTGACCTGTTTTTTCACAACTGAAAGGTCCATGTTGGGGACCTGACGGATTGAGAATTTGCCAATGACTTTTGCTGGAATGACTGTTTTAATGCCTGGTTCATGGAAAGCTCCTTCAATCCCATGAATAGAGAGAGAGGGGTAACGCCACAGGTGTTGAAGAATTTCTTCCTTAAAAAAATAATTGAAAACATAATATATGACACTGGAGCCAGCCACAATTGATATAAACAAGCTTTTTCCACCCTAAAATTTGTATTTGGAGACCTCTGTATTTTAAAGATATTTGATTTTTAATTTAAATTMATGCACATGTATTTTCATTCAAAAAAAAATACAACTACTTTCAGCCATAGAAAGATTTGGATGGTAACAGTTTTTCATGAAAAATTAGAAAAACAGAGCATTGTTTTTGAAATCTTGGAAGTAAGTTTTCCTAGTGCAAAGTGGTATCAGAACAACTTCTGATCTGACTGCATGTTTATCCTGGAACTTGTCACTGGAAAAACCATGCAGCCAGATTCATCCCAGATGATACCAGWGAAGAAACTCTACTAATGAACACTAAATAACACAATAGGAAAGGTTATAATTTTCAGTAACYARGTTTTTCTGGARAAGATGCAGAGGGGAAACAAAATTATTCTGATTATTATTCTAAGAAAWATGGGAGAAATTTATAAATTATAARCTGGTCTTCATGCAGAACCTCAGGGTGCTGCTGCTTTCCTTCAGTTTTATGAGACTRGACCTTTATCTATTTTAYCTACACATAAAATTTACATTAATTCATCCTCATATAGGTAAAGCATCAAAACTCAGTGTAGTTGCATTATACTATTGTATTACTGATTCATACAGTCTAGCTATAGATAATTTGAAAGCTTTTTCATGGAAATAAAAACAACCATATTAGCAGACCTTACACCAGAATAAGTTTGTTAGTGATAAAAAAATTAACTAACTCCTTTCTGCCAGCTGCCATTCTTGTGCAGAGAGATCTTTCCAAGCAAGCCCTAGCCTGCTGGTTTTTTATTTAGGATATAATTTTTTATTGCTGGTAAGGAGAGGTTTGTAGCTTTGGATGTTTTATGGCAGGCTTGGCAGACATCAAGATCTGTATTAAAACCTACCCAAATAGCTGCCTCCCATTTTTTCAGAGCTGAATACAACTTCTTTCCTACTATGTAACCCAAATTTAGGCATTTTAATGCATGCTATATTTGGTTGTTTAGGCTTAGGGAGAGAGAAGGGTAGGCAAGGAAGGAAGAATTATACATTTAGTTTTGCATTGTTCCTTTTAATTGATTATTCATATTTAAGATTTCTTTCCCCAGATGCAGTGCCTTACATTTTCAGCAGCCTAATTTTATTTACCTTTTACTTCTCAGTGCTCCTTTATTTTATTTTGAGCTTGCCACTGACTGAAAATTTATTTCAGTTTGGCTTTATACAAAACTGCTACAAATAGGTGATTTAAATTCTTTCTGCTGAGTATTCATACAGATGTTACCTTGGTKCCATAGAGGAATTTTTTCACACCACAGTTATTTCTATGTTCCTCTAGATCGAATTCAATTGATTCATACAATTTCCTTTCCTCCTCTGTCAGGGCAGCAACACTGTCGTAGATTCCWGGGATCTGAATATGACCTGTGGCATCCACAAGGCTGTCTACAAAATTAGATAGAGATATCAGTACAAGTGGAGCTTATTTCTTCCCCTTGGCAATCATAACACCTTCCCCTTCTATCTAGCTCATTACTAAATTATTAAGCCTAACAACTGTTTGCATCKGTCAAGTTGCAACACCTAACTTGATATATTTGCATATTTATTAAGAAAACCATTGAGCTKCTGTTGTGTCAGCCCAGCTTCTGACATGAAAACATCATCCTACTGGGATACAAATCAGCATTAAAAAGYCAGGTTTTGCTATGTGTGCATGTATTAAAGTTGCCTGTAATCCTTAAATGTTCTTAATTGATGTGTGACTGACATCAGCTTAACACATCTGAAGTCCTGGCCTAACTGGGGCCATTCCCTTCCTCAGCTGCCACCACCATAGCTGTGTTGAGGTTTGGAAGCCTGGCAATGTCTCTTCAGTTGCCTTACAACAGTTAAACGTGGCCCTGACCCTCACGAGGCTGATCATAGGCAGCACTCCCCAGCTGCTCCCGAGCAGTGATGTGTGTTCTTACCCAGCAGCGCTATCAGGTCCAGCAGCGGCTCGTGAATGATGCCTCCAAAAGTTCCAGAGTGGAGGTCCTTGCTGCCACATTCAACCTGCACCAAAAACACTGGTTRCATGTAAACACTCACTGCCTTATTAGTCTGTGAGTGCTTGCTTTCCACAGTGGCTGGTGGCTCCAGTTTTTTAAAACAAGATCACAAATGAACAGTAAATTATTTTCTTTTCTARTTATTAAATGGAAAACATCATGTCAGGAGCAATCTGCTTTGGCAGAGAAGATGGAGTTCTGTTGTCAATCACCAGAGAGAGAAATTCAGCTGTTTGTAGCACTAACACAGTTGAGAGCCAGGGTCCTCCTCCACTCCCTCTTTTGCTTCAGTAAGATTAAAGACATCACACATTAAACATTTGCATATTATTACTGTTTCTAACATTGGAGAATAAATTCTTCAAGTTGTCTACCCATTTTATTTAATGCAAAATCTTTTTTAAAAATTAATCTTGTTTGATATTAACAATATATGTCCAGCTTTAATTCAAGATTGCAACAAATAAAAGTTTATAGGTCTCTTGAATAACAAGGCTTTAGAATAGAGGCATTTGAGTTATTAAATTGGTTCCTTTTCCAGACACATTTTCATACTTGGGTTTATCATAAAATATTTTTCTGCAAGGAACTTGTTTATTCTTCTCAAAACCTCATTACAGCTAACTGTCTACTAGCAGGGAGAGATCATATTTGATGTTTTAATAGCATCATTTTTCTTAACTAAGACTTAGAAGAATTCAATCAAGGCTGCCAAGGCTCCTTAAGTTAAAAAAAAACAAATTCATTCTTTTTCAGACATAAAGGTTAATGCAGATTTTTCTTTAGTTCTCAAGTTCTTTAATCTTCTCTCTGAATTCCTTTTGTGCTTTATCAAGAAGCATTTCTGGAAGAGAAATTTCTGCCCTTTCTTTCACAGTAGCTCACATTGCCTGCTGAATATAGCATGTTGGCTACAGTGAGCTTCTATTTGCTCCTTCCAATGTTACAAAAGTTTTGTGTGGCCTTTAAACCCAGAGATACAACCAAACTGAGTCCCTTTAGGCTGATTCATTGTACTAAGGAGTATCTGCTGCAGAAGGGCAGAGCAGCAGAAAATATGTTTTTGGAGAGAGTTGGAGAGGCTGGTGTAGGGATGGTGCTGCACAAGAACAGATTTGATGTGCAGAGGGAAGCATGAGAAGAGATTGGAGGAGTTGCAGGAGAGTAATGGGATAAGAAAGGGATCAAGGGAAGAAATGATTGAAAAGAAGTTAATGGAAGTAAATAAAGCTAATTGAACTGAAATGAGGAGGGAAATCTGCAGAAGCCAAAGGGGATGCAGAAGAAAGCACTGTACTTGTAAATATTAAGCTTTCCTTCAGTCTTTCTCTGCCTGCAGATGTAAGTACAGCTGCATCATTGCTGTCTGTCAGAGGCTCAGAGTGAACCTGTGTCTTTACCTCCACAAAGAAGCAGGCATTTCCCCGACTCCCGTAGGTAAGGGCAGGCTTCTTGCTGCTGAGCCACAGGTTGTCTGAAATTACAATATAATCAACATCAGAGAAGAAGCTCTGTTTTTCTTCCTCAAGTAGCTTCTCTAGCCCCAAGGATCCTGCTTCTTCCATGCCTTCAATTACAAACTTGAAGTTCACTGGCATAGCCTACATAAAAATTAGAAAATTCTGGGTAAGAACAAAGCATTTTAATTTTTTTTAAGCTTTAAAATTAGGAGCAGAGTGGCTCGCCATACAAATTGTGTTAGGATAAGAAAGATGTAATATGAGTATGTAGGATATATAGCTTGCTTCAGTAGAAAAGCCAGTGAAGGACACATTAAGGTTCCCAGAAAAACTTGTTCTTTTCCTCATGTTTTTATCTACTTTTCATTTTAAAAGGAGAATAAGTGATGTCTTTTTTTCTACTTTGCRTTTTCAGAAAACTTGCTGGAATATCTCATTAAATGGGCTTTCTCTCAGTGCTAYTCAATATTCTAATTGCTTTGGAAATTCTAACTGGGTAATAGCAATTGCATTTTCATAGAAAATTTCCTGTCTCTTACGTTTCCACTGTTACTGCCCATGCGGGAACCCCTGACTGTGGTTTTCCCAACATTGTCTCTCACCAGACTTACATGGTGATAAAAACATTGTCAGTGACTGTAATTGTCTTTTTAGCACTCAAATTTGCAAGCCTGCTGGTTGATAAAGATGCATTTCCAAGAGTAATTAGGAGAACTTTTATTATGGAATAGTGGGAGTTGAAAAYGCTGACACATCCCATAGGGAACATAAATTTCAACTTAGTTTCCTGTTACAATTCATTTTCTCATTAGAGGTTTTATGATGTTTTCTCTATTGWTTCCATGCTCAGATTAAAGGCAAGAACGAGTGTGTAARATTAAATAAACTTRCATCACAGATKGGTTCACTGATGGATCATCAGCTGGCCAAAGGAATTTTAGAAACAAACTGTTAATSAATATTGTTTGGTGGTCTGTGCTGTTTTCTAGAGAAAGGCTTCAAATGACAAAAATTGCTTTTTGCTTGCTTGTTAAAATGTCAGGATAACTATTAGTGGTTTGAAAATCTAGAAAGATGTCAGATSCATAACCATATCCACTTACAATGACTACTCTTTAGGCAAATTTATAGCACTTAAGAAAGACCAAAGTCAATTCAGTGCTATAGATGCAAGAAAAACATGTTTTCCAGAAGGTTGTAAGAGAACTTTTAAAAAATCAAGACTTAATGCACAGTTTGTGCCATAATGTCATACTGTTTCTCAGCTAACAGAATATGTCATGCAAAGTCACCTTAAAGGATGCTAGTTAACCCAGTTACAAGCCTGAAATATATTTTGGTTTACCTTTACTTTGGGGGTAAAACTACTCCAAAATTACTAAATTATTTGAAGACGACTATGCTGGTTGTTGCAGTAATTTAGGCAAATGTCTGAGCTCAGAAATACATCAGTCTGAGTGACTGTATCTGTACTTGGTGAATGCACCTATTCAAAGTATTTGCTTTGATAAATCTAATCTCTTGGTGACATAACAGCCCATTCTGGATGAACATTTTTAGATGCTTTTTCTCTTCACACAAACATAAATTGAAGGTATCTTGTAGACAGGCAAACCCAAAAACCAGCCRATTGTATCAGCAGAGGTAAGACTTCATGAGCATTCTGTAATGTCTGTTATTTTACCATTTTAAAAGCTCTCAAGAGAACAGGGTATCAGAGCTGTGTAATATATGTAATACATATTGAATGCTTCCCCGTGGGTTTTCCTCTGCAGGGCCATGGCAGCAAGGCTATTTACATTGCAGACAGGCTGCTCGAAACAGAAATGCTCAATGACAAATTYTTACTGGAGTGGGACCAGTGCCCTAAGTGTTGTATCAGAAATAGCTARTATTTCAAATTGGATGTAGCATGTTGGGACAGAGAGGTATCATCTTACTCAGCAGTGTAAATACATCGCTCCAGAGACATAAAAAAATAATAACAATAAATAGTAAAAATTAGCAATAATAATAAAGAAGTCATCATTGATACCTACTAATTTCAAGGCTCTAATTGTTTCCACGGCATTTATCCAAGCTAGGACTGGTCCTTTATTGTCTGTTGCTCCACGCCCRTAGAGGTTTCCTTAAAAAGAAAAGAGGGAAGTTTTTAAGCAATCCTTGAATTTTCCCTCATCACTTCAATGCAATTGGCAAATTCCAGTTGCCACAAAAGCTTTAGTGATGGAGGGATAAGAAGTATCAGGATTTCACTGACTCATTTTAAATGAGGCGGTAAGTGCTTATTGTCCATGCTTCCCAATGGACTGGTACACCTTTTTCCCCCTTGCCTTCCTTTTATATACATCATGTTGTGGTTTCTGCTACATGCTAATTTTTGAGCTTCACTCTTCTTCTCAGGAACTGAATGTTCATACCAGATATGCCTGAAGGGTTTGCACAATATGCAGCTTCTGGACACATCATTCAGACCAGGTAACAAGCAGCAAAAAYCCTACAGATAAATGCCATGGCAGAAATATGAAGCTGCAAATCTAAGGATGTAATTGCTTTTTCAACTGTACATGGTATGACTGTACATGAAACTGAAATCTGTCCCTGGGTATAAACTTCTGTAGCAGTCCCCACTGAAATACACTGGAATTATGTCACTATGGCTGTTGGGAATTGATCATAGATGATGAGAAAGGGCAACTCAGTGGTTATAGCCTGGGAATCTGAGGTCTTACTCATCTGCTGACCCTCAATCCATTACTTAGGTTCCTTCAGTCAGCTAGCTGTGCTGGGAGAATAATTACATTAAGGGGTCCTCACATTTTTCCAGCACAAATGCTCCTTAGCTCCAGCATGGCAGGTGGAAGTACAAAACTGCAGGAGCAAGAGCAGGAGGTGCAAGGGAGGATAATAGTTGATGCAAAAATCCTTTAAGAAATTTTAAGCAGAAATGGATTTTCTATTGAATGCTTATAAAGCATATTTRACCTCACATTGCTTTTCCACACCAAATATTAGGCAGTCACTGATGGGTCTCACTAGTCACAGAACAATCATGAAAGCTGAAAGCTGCTGGACATGTCCCAAAGATTTCCACAGAACAAGTTCTTGTGCTTTGGTTAAATATACAGGAGCTCTTCTCCCACTCAACCTCAGTCATTCAAATAATGATTTAAAACTTATGAAAAGATGCACACCATCTATTTCAGTCAGTGTGTAGGGGTCAGTGTTCCAGCCATCTTCCTTCTTGGCAGGCTGCACATCCACATGACCATAGAAACATACAGTGGGGTTTTGTGGATCCTTCCCCAGCTCCCCAAGAATCACAGAAGGCAGTGGGAGGACTCGGCCATCAGGCAACTGTGAAGAAAGGTTAAAAAAAGGAAACTAAGGAAAACCAAACCACCTAAAACTTACAAAAAAAATCTGAAATTCTCATTATTCAAACTACTTCTACACTCAATTGATTTTGATTTAAGTGCAGAAATCTGACTGAATCCAGTCTTAAGCTGTTCAGAGAAACTAAGACCTTTCTCCTCAACTATTTATTTCCTGYTGGACTTCACAGAGCTCTTCTAACATTTTATTGTCATAAATGCCCTCCTTACTAAACTCTCACATCCCAGCACTGGAGAAGACAGAGGTAACCTYGTGCTATAGAATCTATTGTGACACTGAATAGTCAAAAGCCACACAAATTAATTTGGGGTTTGATTTCGGCACAGACAGAGGGCAGGAGGCCTGTAAACTCAAATAWAGAAACCAAAATAAGTGTTGCTGGCAGGAGGCAGTAGCTATGTCCGACTGCCTTAAAATCAGGTTAAGGCTAATCTTCTAACATGGCTCTGTGCAGAACAGAGCTCCACATGATCCAACTGCATTCCCTGCAACTATCAAATGACACAACCTGAAATATTAGTGTTGCTGTACTGCCAGGTCCTTGTGCTAAGAATCAGAATCCCCACCAAAAGCCTCAGAGAAAAGAGAAGAGAATCACTATTATTGAAGTTTTGAATTCCTGTTAGAGTAGGAATTAATCAGCCCTGGGCAGAAAAGAGTCCATGGCTATAGTAGGGTAAGTAAATTAGAGACTAAGGTTTCTCAGAGATTAATTCTTCCCTGTTGCTTTCCAACAATGAAAGAAGAATAGCTTGGATCATTTGTCAGAATCTCTGAAAACCAAAGATGATGYTCTAGGTAGCTAACCCTTTCTGTCTGACAACATTTTCCTTGTAAAAACAACCTCCCTCRTAAAGAAAGCTCAGTGACAAATGATGCATTAGTTCTCATGCTTCATTACAGACAAAAATTTAAAAACTAGCCCCAGTAAAAAACTCAGTCCTTTTACTTTTGCAAACTGCTTCCCTCCAGTTAAAAGCATCAAACTCCCTCCTATACACAGAACATCAATTTGCATTTGGATTGCCTATATGGCTCCCAGTATGCTCTYAATTCTTAGACCCGATTTCAGCAGGTATCATGTAGGTACAGGACTACTGRTAAGTTTGTATCTAGCATTCAAAAAAATAACACTGTGTCATAACATGCATGTACATAGCACTGAATACAATAGGTAGACCTATGTGTAGATATGATGTTTTAAGTCCAAGAATCAGGTAAGCACCTGATGTGACCCCAAGTTTACTGAATTAACAGTGGCTCCCAGTGCTGCAAGTCTGTCAGCTGCCAATGCCATCATTCGCATTACTTCTTTCCTCAGATGTGGTTGAACAGAATCGCTTTCCACAGCCACCCATTCCTTCAGATCCTGCACAGGAAGAAATGTACAATTAGGTGATCCAGAATGCTGCTGTCCTTGGCCCTTGCATAAGAAATGTCATGCTGGAAGATTATTTCCTTTCTGTATCATTACAGCATTGTCACAGATGCTCTGAGGTTTCAGGATAGARAAGAAGTCTCCCCAGGGTTGAGATTGCTAATTTTCTAAACAAGGAGGGTGGTCACACTTAAGCATTCACATTATCAGCCCTGGATCTAAAATCTAGTGGAAGAGGAGGTAGACTATTTGCTGACTAGCTTATGTTGCAGAAACTGCATCATGTACAGCTTACCTTGGTGATCCTCATGAGGATTCAGAAGTGTTCATAGATTCAAAGCATAATTGATACTGACTGAAGTAATTATGTTTCTGTCTTTTCACAGAGGGCTGGTAAAAATGAAAGCAAAACCCAGCATGGGACTAAGACTTGGCTCCTTGTAAAGAGCAAACCTACAAAAATCAGCTCTGAAGCAAAGCGAGTGAGTCAGCATCCTAACTGGTTTGCATGCCCCATGCAGGTGCGTTTTGGTTTAGTGGAGCCACTCTCTGAACACACTCAAAGGATGCCCTTGACTATCTCTTTTGTGGAAGTCCATGCAAGTCCCTCCTCCACCCCAGGGGTCACCAGCAGCCTGTCCCCTCACAGCCTTGCTGTGTGAAGTGCATATTGCACTCCTGAYGACAGACCTGGAACTCTGCCCATTACCTTTGTGACAGGCACTGCCAGAGGAGCCCAGGCCTCTGGGGCACCAGCTCTGTGCTCATCATTTCACTGCAATATAGCTCCTACCTTGATGAAATCATTTTGATGTGCATCAATATACTGGAAGATCTGCATCTCCAAAAATGAAGAGGATGAGGAGGACATTACTGCCTTAGAGAGCAGCACAGGGCTGAAATGGATGCTGTCTGAAAGTTAAGGATAAAATTCAGTATTTGCAGACATCCTGCAATATATATTTGTTTTCAGCACTAGAAAGCAGAGACATTTACAAAGTGCTGAGCTCCTTTAAGTCTCATTTAATCTCCTCAAGCCAGGAGAAATTGTACTCATTTTATCACATAAGAACTTCACTTGATTCACAGTCAAGTTGCTGAAAGCAAAAATTGAAAAATGACCAAAGAGTGAAGATCTTTCATTCAGCTTTATAAATAACTTAGGRGTAACATTTTCTAAAGAAACATTTGTTGCATCAGTTTGTCAGTACACAAGSATGAAATTGTATGTTCTGGGAAGACAACCCTGGGGCAAGACTTGGAGACACCAATAGCCTAGGGCACTCATCTTTCTTTTTCTTCCTTTCCAGAATCATAGAATATCCTGAAATGGAAGGGATCCACACAGGTCATTGGACTTCCCCTGCACAGCACAATTCCAGGAACCCCACCATATGCCTGAGAGCACTGTCCTAACACTCCTGGAACTCCGTCAGGCTTTGTGCTGTGACSACTTCCCTGGGGAGCCTGTTCTACTGCCCAGCCACCCTCTGGGTGAAGAACCTTTTCCTGAGATCCTGCCTAAACCTCCCCTGACACAACTCCAAGCCATTCCCTCAGGTTCTATCACTCTGGTGACCCCAGAGAAGAGATCRGTGCCTGCCCCTCCTCTTACCCTCACAAGGAAGCTGTAACTGCAGTGAGGTCTCTCTCCCCTCAGTCTCCTCCAGGCTGAACAGACCAAGTGACTGCAGATGCTCCTCMTCWGCTTCTCCTCAAGGCTCTTCACCATYATCATAATCCTACCTCAGATGTTYTCTAATGGTTTAATGTCTTTCTTATATTGTGGCACCCAAAGCTGCACACAGCACTCAAGGTGAGGCCACTCCAGTGCAAAACAGCAGAATAATCCCCAACGTGCCCAGCTGGTGATGCTGCACMCCAGGACATGATTTTGCCTCCAGACTGCCATAAGAAGGCAGAAAAATTGATTAACACATTGATTGACACACATTCCATATTTTACATGAATAAGGGAAAACAAGCCTGACACTGGAGAGTAGTAGAAAGCTTTTGTAGTTGATTTCAGTGACAATACTGAAACACTTGATAAGCACAGAAGTCATTTAGTACCTGCAAGCCTCTCTTCCATTTTTTTTTTTTTTGACAAGATTTTAAAGTGTGTTTTTTCTTATTCCTCCAGTTTTCCTTTCATGTTTGCTTGAAGTTGTTGCTGTATTGTCTTGAATTGGTATCAGCAGAGTAATCCTTGGATGGTTAAATACTTGGCTGGGCTAAATTTAGAACAGCTGCTGTAACAGGCTGTGATAGGGTGGACTCCAAGGTCAAAACTCAATGCTTTTCTAAAGATACTCTATAATAGTAGCAAAAGGTAWAGTTGCAGGTCCATCCATAACTCCTTAACTTTGATGCATTGCTAAGGTGATAGGCTATGGTAATATTAATAATTTCAATTATGTTTCTCTGACAGAGAAAGAAGATTGAAAACCCAAGCATGATGAACAAGATGAGGGAAACATTCTTCACGTTGGCTGAAGATCCTGGCTCTATGAAGGATGGGCCCTATTTTCCAACCTTCCCTCAGAAGCAAGGTTACAAGATTTACTTTACTTTCTGAAGTGAAGCTTTGAGAAGGCTTCTGACAGTAGATATAATTCCCAGTGTCCAGTTCCTGACATCTCATGACACTGGAAACACTGGTATTGAAAAAAATCGAATGCTGATTTTGCAGGAGCACTGTTTTGGAAAAGACTTGTTAACCAAGCCAAGAAAATTTGGAGGTGGTTTTTCGGATGGAGAGATTAAATTTAGCCATATTATGTAAATATAGAAATATTTTTTAAATGCTAAACCCCAACCTTAAGTGATGGTCAAAGTACCATTTTCTTCTCACATTKTTTTCCACATAGAACAGTAAACCCTACCTCCAAGAAGTGGATCTAATCAACAATCCCCTTCAAATATTTTTATCATCAGTCACAGCAGCAGCAATTTTTCCTAAAGCAAGAGTGATTATTACAGGAATTTTTGAAGCAAGCATGGAAAAAAAATCTGGACACTTTAGACGAGACAAAGCAGCTTTGGGGATTTAGCAACAAAGACRTGGTAGAGAATGAGGTTTTGATAATTTAGGTTACAGTCACCCTTGGATTGAGCTTCTGCAGGTAAGGCTTAAGAACAGGAATTCTGCAACAAGCTCCCTAAACTTAAAATCCCCAGTCTGGCTATGTCTTCCAGCCTTGGAATGTGCAAGTGGCTGCAAACATTTGTCAACTGAAGCCCATTTCACAAGGGGCAATAGGAATARGAGTGTGGACCACAGGCATGGTCAGGAGGACTTCCCAGGCTGTACAGGGCAGAGGAGAGAAGACCATGAGTCCCAGACTGGGGTGGTGGTAACAGGATCCCAGTGAACTGCACCCTGAGTTTCCTGGCACAGACAAGACACTGGCACTTGCTGGGGYGGTGCCTGGGTAGATACAGGAGGGCATCTGAGCCAAGACATTGCTGACCACATTGCAAAGGGGCTCAAGGTACTTGGAGATGATCAGCATTGGGTAAAAGCTGAGCACAGGGGCCATTTATGTTGTTTGCTTCTCCTTTTGTCACTGTGTACTTTCAGGGGACCAGGCAATGGCTCTGCTTGTGCAGTGTTCTCAGTCTCACTTTAGCCAGTAGTGTGTCCCAGGAGAGCAAAGTTTATCTTCAGGCTGGTCCTTTTGACTGATAAAGTGTGTTCCACATGGGAGCTGGGTCTCATAGAGGGGAGCTGGCTCCCACATGAGCTGAGGAGAGGATGGACAATGATGGGTGCATTTGTGAGGGGTTCTGGAAAAGTGCAAGGCACTGCACCCCCAGAAGAAAGTAATAGGAATGGTACAGGGAGCATCAGTCTGAAGGTGGGATGAAATCTACTTCTGCCATGGTCAAGAGATCCCAGGATTTCAATCAGCTGTTCATCTAGAGACATCAGGGCCATTATCTTCATTTATCACAAAACTGGCTGGATGCCTCAGTTTCACATGTATTTAACTCATTTTTCTACTGTGTAATTTCCAAGCCTCARTTTGGAAGACATTTACAACAGAGGCCACTGAATGCACCCTCATTTAACCTTACTGCAGAAAACTAGACAGGCTTCTCAAGTTCACTTATGTAAAAAAATAGATCTTTTGGTTATGCCACGCTTGAACAAGGAAGATCATAGCAGAAGACAGAACACAGCTGCTACAGGCACCAAGCTCATGCAATGGATTTAAGTATCAGTGTCTCCATCAAATATGATTTCCCCTCCTTCTATTCAAATCTTTGATATTGCTGAATTCTATGCATTTTCACTCTAAAAAAAAAAAAAAGCAGATTTATAGATATAAAAGTCACCTTATGGTGACTTGAATAAATACATACCTTTAAYGTCAGAAGCACAAAAGGGCTGCTTGGGTTTTACAGAGGACGTGTGCTGTGGTGCTGGTATCTTTCTCAGTTACGTGCAAATGACCTGGAAAGATGCAGACAAGAGATGTATGTCTTTGTCATGTTTCATTAGCATTTAACTGTTTAGGAAAATGAAACAAGGAAGCTAAAAAAATGCTGTGAAGGAAAAAAACCCAACCAACCAAGCAAAATATCCTAGGGAAATTTGTAATTATTCTCTGATATTTTCAAAACAGATCAAACTTCAYGGAAAGATCATAGAATATCAAAAATAGGTTTCTTTCATAAACAAAAGGAACAGCAGCAAAGTTTGGAAAATGAATGTGAGGAGATACCAAGTAGCAGAGTGCACAAAATATTAATAATTCAAACAAGAAATTAGGCAACAGCTATGTTTTGCTGTAGTAGAAGGAGGGAGGGAGGGGAGTAGCTGGTGGAACTTCATGCTAATGCACTACYAATACACAAAGTGCTGCTCAGGGGCGTTTGGATTTCAACTGGAACAGCTCATGTCAAAAAGGGAGTTGGTTTAATAAAGCTGTAGAGAGATTTCAGGCGAGGCTGAAATATTTCAGTGTCTTGAGGAGGGGAAAAATGATTTGAAAGAATGATAGTCGGGGGGATATCAAACAAAGACTTCAGTGTTCAGTGTCAAGTGTATTTTATTWGATGTCATTTTAAGGAGCAGTTGCTGCTCTATAGAAAAATGTAGTATGCCTATTTTTAGAAATAATGCATGACAGTCAGTTGTGCACTTTCTCTTCCTTTGTTCCTTAGTAGTAAGAGCATTTTTTTGTCTCGCTTCCTCCCTTGTCATTAAGCACTGTTAAAAGAAAACTTAGTGGTTTTCTATGGTGATTTAACAAAAAATCCAAGTTGATTCTTTAACTAGGATGATTCTTTGATAAAATATCAACTAAACTTACAAACATTTGAAAAGTAGCTCCTGAACATGCTTTGAAGGCCTCCTTGCCTCTCCTGAAGCACGTGCTTAATGTGCTTCCCTCCCTGCAATGCAGCATTTCAAGTAGGTGCAGGAAGGAGGGTGCCAATGAAAACTGAACATTGGGTTGCAAACATCCCAGAGAAAAACAGTCAGGACACWTCTGGTTTGCAAATAACAAAGTACATTTGACATGAAAGGAGATAAARATGTTTATGGCAGTAGGAACTAATTTACCAAATCAATGGTGGACTCCACTGAAAGGAACATTCCCTCTAAGCAATCAAAGAAGATAACTTGGGATAATAGGGTTATTTTTTAACTTCCTCTAACAATACTCATTGGTAAGTGGCACACCTCTGGGGGAAGCAGGCAATCAAGCCACAGTCACCTCTCTAGCTGAGTAAGTGAGACCCTTGGAGGAGGAGGATGACAACTCTTGATGTGGCAGTTCTCAAGCCCAACCCTGGCCACGTGCAGCCACTGTTCTCTTAAAGCCCAGAAGCTGCAGATATCCTGGTCACACCTGCAGAGGAACAAATGCCTCTGCAGCTCACAGCACCTGACTGCACTTGAAGATTACTAAAGAAGTATCATCCAAATCAATAGTCTGTGCAGAAACAATTACAATGTTTGGTGGGAAGCACAGGTGAGCTCTGTACTTGCTGGCAGGTGACACWGCAACACCCAGTGCTGTTTCCAGCAGTCAGCTCTTAAAGTGTTGCAGTATCTGTTGCCTGAATGGTGTTTTGGAGAACAGCAATGACCAGCCCTGCCCATGCCCAAGCCAACCTTTTAGTGAAAAAGGTGAGGCCCTGTTTATCAGTTCTGTCTTGCTGTGATAMAKATGATATTTTAAAAGRATGTCCTTATCTCTAGATGCTCTTYGCAGCTGCCTTTGTTGRTGACAGTGACAGTCTGAACCAGAAAGATCTCCTTTTTCACCTGCAGGACAGGGACATTCTATCTCAATTTTACTGATCAGTTCTGCAGTTAATGAAGAGATAGTTTTAAGTTAAAGWTTAATTTKGGATTYAGATGCTCACTTCTGCCTCTCTATYATACARTAATCAATTCAGGATAGCCAAATCAATAACACATCAAGCCAGGAGAAATTTTCCCATCTCCTTTTCCTCCTGGAAGTCCAGTATCCCAACAGGAATCCCAGTGCCAGGAAGCRCTTTAGCATTGCTGATAGGTGTTGCTGCTTTACAGTAGGATGTTGGAGGACTGAGAGAAAAGAGGTGGATTTTGCTTTGTCTTGAAAAGTGGAAAAGAAAAGGATACATTTCTGTTTAGGCAAAGCCCTTCTCCCAGAAAGTACTACTGCCCTTTGTGCCCAGTGAGGAGGAATAATTCACTATTTACCTAAGAAAATTTTCTGCTAATTGGTTTGCAATCAKATAAACATGGGTATAAAAATATTCRTCCTGGAAAGACAGCTCTGCTGGCTCTTGCTCTTTTCATGGCAAAAAGGTTTGTAGGAAGAAACTGTGGGAAGTACAGCATTTGTACTTAGATGTGGATAGCCTCACCATCTTCTTGCTTTCTACTCTTAAAGTTCTCTGCCCATTTTGAAAGAACCTCTATTGATATGTCAAATTCAGTAATAAGATAATAATTACTAAGGGAGGTCCAAGTCCTGTCTCAGAGCCTTACAAAGACCTTTTTTTAAGCACTTGTTCATCACTTGATTTATGTGTAAAAACTCATTTGCAAATGAAATGCAAAATTTGGGGGGAATTAAATGTTTGTTTTAATTTATTTTAAAAAATTCTATTTTTACATGAATCCTGCCTTCATTTATCTTAGCTTTAAGTGTTTCACACCAGAGTTAATCCTGAATTAGAATAGTACAAGWGAGATTAAAAATAGATCTGCTATATCTAGTAGATCCATTCAACTGTTCTCTATCACATAATACTCCTGAGGAACTGCACTATCATGGAAAAAAAAAGATACTACTTTATAGCTTAGTATTTCATTGCTAATTGCCCCTTATTTTATAACCTATAACTTGGAACAAGGTTCAAGGTCCACAATATAAGAGATTTTTGTTATGGTCCTTATTCCATTTATGGGATATCATAAACATTACCAACATTGTTTAGAAGGATATTTAAATGTAGTCAGGTTTCTATCTTTAATAAAACCACTCTTTGACAGTAGCTTATTAGCTACAAGGAATGGAAGAACCAACTCAAATAGTTTGGTTGTATCCTCTTTGGGATACAGTAAGTGTTTAAGCAGAAGGAAATAGACTGATTAAAGGAAAATAAGAGCAGGACTGAAACAATAGGATAAAGGGAGGGGGAAAACCATCACTGGCTCACTTTCTCTTATTATTTGAAAATRTAAACAATCTAGGGCAGAGATAGTCCCCTACTTTGTGTTTTTATTACTACCCAAGGGCAAAGTGTAGCACCCTCACTTGGTTACAAAGTGATGGTATCKTCACTTCATTGGCACTTCAGCAGAATTAGCATGCTTTARTTGTTACCTTAATTAAAAGGGTATCTTAAATAATTACAATCCTAAGTTTGAGTGAGCACATATGTAAGAAATGTACTATTAGGAGCTATATTTCAYTGACAGAGAAATGATACAAGGGTTTTCAATGCTTTCTGTCACTCTATAAGCAACTATCTCTAGTTCAAGACAGCTATTTTTCATTTCTTGAAAGTGTAGTGCAGAACAGCAGGAATGTTACTGTCATGTCATAATCAGTAGTATCTGATTATTATTGCAGCTTACTGTCATTTCTCAATATWCTCCCTTAATATAACTTATCATTGCATCCCAGAAGTATTGGTGAGGAATGGAGAAGCCCTTTCACACAACTCCGCAAATATCCCTCCCCCCTACAGATATTTCTACTTCCCTGTGCAGCAGCAGCAAACCCCTTCCACCTCTTTGCTCCTTCCCACTTCACACTGCAGTCAGAAGATTAYTTCCCAGCCACCATCCTTCAAGATATTCACATCTGACACCAAAACACAAATTAAGCAACACTGTCCACTGTGAGAGTTTTGTCAACAGTGGAGTGAGATTGTTCTGGGAGAGAGGGAAAGCTCCCCAAGACCCTGACTTAGTAGTTATTACCTGGATGTCGATAATCACACCTGGGTGTGTCAGTGGAAGGAGATGGACTTAGAGAAGGTCCCCTTACCCAGGCAGGAGAWGTTTCACAAGGATGGGTGGCTGCAGACTGCCCTCTGTACAGAGCAATGATGCTCAGCACCGTCCAGGAGCAGGGCTACAAAGAATTGAGGCGCTATGTGAAGGAAGAGTAATAACACAGAGCCCTCTCACCACCTGGTGGCTCATTCAGCAACCTCTCTGTACCCAGAGCTCCAAGCACAMAGGCTTTAAGTGATAAGAGAAACAAACAAGTTCTTGTCCAGTGCCAATTCCAGTACACTGCTGAGTGCTGAGATAGGAGAYTGTCCTATTTCTCCAAAAACAACATTGTAAATTCATTTGGCTTAATAATTAAGCAATTTTTTTCAGGTATTAATCACACTGAATTTRTGGCAAGAGGTTGTTCCCATCTTGATATCCTTCAGACAGTTTATCTCAGCCAAAAAGCATCAGTGMTCCTTAGGGATGATTAATGCCCTCCTTGCAGGTGAGGCTTTTATCCAGCTGATAGCTCAYAGTCATTTCCAAACAGACACACCARAGGACTGGCTTTTCAGGCTCRCAGAGCAAAGCTGACACTAACCATGCAGTACTTTGTTTATGCAGCCCTTCCTACTGCCTCCWCCCAGCTTTCTGTGAGGTCCAGGAATTGGCAGAGTCAGGGCACGAATCACTGAGGTGGTGCTGCACAGGGTGTCCTTCAAGGCACATGTCTGGAGCACCAYAAAGTTAACTCAGTTTGACACTTCACTGACTTCTGCATCTCAGCTGGGTGTTCCAGGAGCCACAGCCTCTCAAGAAAGGCTTAGGAGTGTTTTTCCATTGCACTCCCCCTGCCACTGAAGTATATTTGGGAGAAGGCCAAAGCAAGCTGAGGTTCTTCTCTGATAGACACAAGTGCTTTTAAGCTTAAATAAAAAAATAAAAAAGCAAGCTTAAATATAAGCTTTCTTAAATTTAAATATCTGAAAGAGAAAAGAACCCACTGTTTATACATGCATGAATATATATACACACATTCACAATAATCTTTCTCTTGCTAACAGATGTTACCATTGCCAAGCTTTTGTGACTGTGACCTCCATATTAAGGAGTGTAGCATTTCATAGCACGTCTCTTCTATCAAAGTTCCACTGACCAGAGCAAGGGCAAAGCACCTTCCCCAGCAGAGGAAATGCCCATTGAACCAGGGCTCTGCACCATTCACATGTCATGCCCCTCGTGCCAGCCATGGGCCTTCTTGTGARAAACACAACAGCACCTCAACAAAAACAAAGATAATTACAAGACTGGAGCATTTGGTCAGACAACTGGTTCATATCTGGACATCTTAATTAAATACCTGCACACAGGCACTCAGCCTGCTAACAACTGAAGGAGATGCACAACTAGTGGATCAGGATCTTGAATTGAATTGCTATCAACTTAATTACAACTTCTCTGGAAAGTAGTTCTCTACTCATTACACTCTTTCCCTACAGACAAGTATTTTTGCTGTCTTTGTTACAGTCTTTCCAAGCAGAGAAGTTTCTCATAATTTCAAAGGCCTTTCAACAAAACTGTAGCCTATGCTTTGACATGGCTTAAAAGGCAATGATGGCTTTTCATTTTTAGTACTATAGAAAATCAAACATTTAGAACTAATTTTTTTAATAGCTCCTAACTTCTAAGAAAATGACAGTTCTGCAAATCACTGGTTTGGATATAAGCCATTAATCTCACACTCTGAATGCTTAAATCCTTATTTGAATGATGAAATTTTAGTTGAAATATTTGAGATAGTTCATGAAGATGCATWAAGTTTGTACCCCCTCACTCACTGCACTTTAGAGGGAATTAAGTTTTACTGTGAACTAAAATGGAGAAAGAGGGGAAGTCCCATGACAATATTTAAAAATTGATTTGAGGCATTAGCTATGAAATGTCAAGTGCACAAACAGCAGTTAGAAGAGCAGTTCCACCACGTGCTCCTGTCCTCATGCCTGGAAGAGTCTTTAAGCAGAGCACAGCTTGACYAGAAAGAAAAGCATCTTCTCCCCATTTGCAACACTCTATGTACCCTTTCCTACAAGATAAACAAGGGGAAGGCTGGGGAGGCATTTGGATACATATTGCCTGGATGCATGCTTGAGTCACGAGACTTTGGGTGCTCCAGATGAGCAACACTACCACAGGCTTTAGTTTCAACTATTTTTAGTGGGAGTTTCCTGATCAGGCCCCTAAAATACAAAGTTATCATCACYTACCTTCGAGAGAAGGTGCTGGGCTGTTCACACCATGCTGGGTTGAGCTTTAGGGCAGCACTCAGCTTGCAGAGTTGGTGATAGCAAGCAAYCAAATCCAGTGCATTGCTACAGACACTGCTGCAAGCTCCCCAAACAGTCTAAAGGCTCATTCCAAACTGATCATCATCCAAAAGCCCTCCCTAGTYCTAGGGTGCTATTGGGCAGCCTAAACAAACAGCACCAGGTTTGTTCTGACTCTTAATCACAAACCCCACCATTCTGACACACCCTTGCTTTTGTTTCTCATTTATTTGTGCAACCCCATTGTTTCYYTTGTGCTGGACAGRTATAGCCAGTGGAAGAGCTSGATWTCCTTTTACCACACAATCATTTARGCTGGAAAATGTCTTTAAGTTCAACAGTAAGCCTCAATCTATGGCTTGAAATTGCAYAGAAACTGCCCATAAAGAAACACTTAAAATTTAGACATAGCTTTTTTTTCATTTCTTCTCTATATGGAAGCCCCACAATATTTGTGTTCTTTTGCTATGCCTCCTAATTAGAATACTATATATACATATATAAAGGTAGCCTTTTTTCTTTTTCTTTTTTATGCCAGAAGTCAACATCTTAGATTACAGAAAAGCACATGGGAACCAAAAAAAATATTCTGATGTCTTCTTCCCCTTCTCTCCCCCTTACTTCCCCATGGTGCCATTCCTCATTAAGGCCATAGAGTTTAGGATAGTTTGTTTTCATGTTAGTACCTACAGGGAAACTGGCTGGACAAGGATATTCCCATAACAAAAAGCTGAGGAGCATACACAACTCCCCACACCAGTAATTTAGTACAGGGGACTGAAGATAATGCCATCATGAAATGAACCTAGTTTCTGTCACATTTAGAGAACTACAGATGTGTTTATAATGTCAGCCTCAGTTTCTCCACTTGCAGCAAGTCTGCTTTTACCTATCTGATCATTCACTTCTACAGTAAAGAAAAAGTCATTACTAAAAATATTGCTAGAGGCAGCACATATGTCCATTTCCAAAGCAGAAATTACATTAAGAACTCTTAGTGAAAAATCTAACTCTGGAATATGATAGATTTAAAGAGTCCAAACCATCCATTTAGTACCTTGTGAGTGATCTCAGCTGAATACAGAGGTGTCAGAGATGTCAGATCCTTCATCTGTGTGCAGCCTTCCCAGCCACAAGTAAACATGTCTTTTATCTACCTAGACTTGCTCTATTTTACCTGGGAGGCAGGAAAATGCTCTGTGGAGATATTAGAAAGATAATGCATCTCACACAGCTGAGGCTTTAGGTGAACTCTGCAAGTAAAGGGGGGGGGAAAAAAGGAGTGCTTTTTTTTTTCTTCATAAATAGTTTTCAAAGAGCCACATTTCAAGGAAAAAAAAAGSCTGAAATAGTGTGACTGATTGCTTTTGAATTATCTCAGCATGGTGTCATCTTATCTGAAGTTTTCATTTGTTCCTGTGACTAGTAATTGGGCCCTAAATCGACTAACAGATTTAGCAGGATCAAGCTCTCAAATTCAGAGCACTGCAAGAACACAAAGAGAATTTTTGATCTTTAAACTGAAAGATAAATGGATGTTATCCATGTGACATGTGACACTTCAAGTAGTGAAATAAGGGGGTTGGGSWGCAGGCTTTTTGGTATCTGGTGTGTTCCTTTGCTAACAGTAAGATCTAAGTCACTCCTGGCTTCTGCCATCTTGAAAACTCTGAACATTGATACASTTGTGAAAAATGAGTGACAGACCAAGCTTATAAACTTATGCATCCTTTGCCAACACACCTGTCTTTCCTGAAGTAACCAGTTCTCCCTAATCACAGACTACAGAAGAGGCTTTTATACCATTTTGCTGTTAGTTTTGAGTTGCAGATTGACTTGATAGATTTAAAGGACTCAGGATGACATYTTAATTTCTATCAACAGAGATAAGATTATATTTGGAACAGTCTGAKTGCAATCTGTATTTTTGCATTATAATGTCATGCAAAGTGTGTGAAATTAAAGTTTACCATCTTGCTCTATTATAAAGCAAACAAGTTTCTGAATATTTCACAATTTCAATTCACCACCTCCTTGATTTGRACCCAAAATGAAAGAACCAGCCTCCCACCTTCACAGACCACTTTGTCATTTTATCAGCCAAATTTTTTTCTATTCAGGAATGGAAAATAAAACTAATARTTTGCCAGAATAATAATTATTTTTGATGGGCATAGACTCTAGTAATTCAAATTCAAAAGCAAACAGATGCATGTATCGAAGTTTACCAACAGCTTATCAAGCACTTCTGGATGCATYAGCCCTATTTCTGTGTTGCTGTCTATGAATACAAGTGGGTGAAAAGACAGCTGTATTACAGACTGTGTACTAGTGAAAAAAATAATATTTTCCTACTTGAGCCCTCTTTTTTAAATTTTAGTGCTAAGTCTTAATTATATTCAGAACCTTTCTTCTACATCCATAAGGACTGCKGGCCTATTAGTGGCAGGGAATGTGTCATTAAAACTTTCTTCCATATAAATCAAATTATTGGAAGAAGCTAGATGAGCATTTATTACTGAGGCACTCTCAGCTCCCTCCTAATGAGGTCAGAGAAGCTGAACTTATTTTACATTTGGAACAGATAATGCTAATCAGCTGCTACTGAGCACAGCTTCAAGGTGACTGCTGTGTCCCAGTAAATCTGTGTCATATTTGCACGTAGATAGATGTGGAACTACAGCACATTAAGAAAATGAAATGTATCATCATAATTATAAATATTTTATGTTGATGACTCTATTACCTGTCACTTCCTATAGGAACACTTTCACACAGTGGGCAATGTAATACAGCACAGTTCTCTATTAATTTAATACTCAGTTAATTTGGTGCTTTCATTTTCCATGGGAAAAAACCCCACCCAGATGTGTTTGCTATATTTTAATCTATTTCTATTTTAAACCAGTTAATGCATGAATTTATCTGCAGTTAAAAACAACATTTTATTATGCTATTTCTCAAATCCCTTCCTCAAAACACATATGAGCTTAAAAAAATTATTTCTGAATGGTCTCAAGGTATTTAAATTTCATCTCTGAGTGTCAGACAGCTCCAAGGAAAGCTTCCAAAAATTACATGCAATTGTACAAGCTTTAAATTCCTTACCAGCCAAATTCCATTAAGTATCATTTCCAAATCAGTGCAAAGGAACATTAGCAGACTAAAGACTGGAAGCTAATGAATTCTGGCTCTCTATCATCCAGGAACAGGGATTTTTACATTCACTTTTCCTCTCTCATGAAGCCCTTTAATTCATTTCACAGACCTGCTCTCTACCTGTGTCTCTCCAAGCCTGCCCACATTCAAGGTATCTTTATTCACAACTATATACTGAATTTCTGTTGCCAGGCAACAGAATTGATAGCCCCATGTGCCTCAGCTCAGTCTTCTCCCTTCTTGATTTATATTCCTGAATCCATCTGGTCAGAATTAAAACAGCCTTAAAAGAATCACACACAGCATTGCCTCCCCTTGTACAAAAGTTTAGGATAYGGTTGGCAACACATTACAGGATACTTTGGAAATATTAACAAGATTCAAAGCTGTGCAGAAATAAATCTTTTGCTTTTTTGGTATTAATTCTCTGTTTGACAACCCATTCCAAAAACGACATGCAGACTCTACTGCATTTTGAATTTCTATTGTATTCTTGCAGCTTTGAACTACAGTCATTGAGCTAAGTGTTCAACACAATAGAAAAACCTAAAGAGATATGCCTGGAACCATTTCCAATCCCTTTTTTCTGATGCTTTTAATTTCTGGCATTTCCACTAATTAAAAAGTAGTATGTTCCAGTATGGATTTTCTGCCCAAATTTTCACTGGTTGCTATTCACTCAAATAGTAAYGAGGTTAAGGGAGAGGAATTTGGAAACAAAAAGTTACCTTCTCCCACTATATTTAGTGTTATTATAATGGTATGCCAACTTCCAAAAACTGAAAACTATTGCAGAGGCAGCTACAGAGTGAAGTTGAAGGTCACTGGCTCTTAGCATCTTCCATGTTAGAATAAGAACTATAGTTTTTATACAAAAAGCAGAAGAGACTCAACCCAGTCAACAAGTAACTAATCTCATTACACAGCAAAAGCCTTGTAATATCCCTAGGAAACTTCATGGCTTCCCCTTGCAGGATTAGTTCCCCAGTGAATGACTGGGAAAAATAGGACTGGGGGAACAGAAACAGCAGCTACAGAAGAMAACATTTGAGGCAGCAAAGGGCAGGTATTCTGTACTCTGCATGTACTATTAAAAATCCATCAAAAGAAACATAATTTTTATGTTTCAAAGGTTTCTAATGATACACTGCTAAACAGTTGATAATGGAAGAGAAAAAGTTGTCAACCCATTACTAATACAGCAAGATAGACTAAATCAACACCTTATCAAAGACACACTTATAAATAAATAGGTATTTTCTAGCAYTCTAGTTTTCAAGTCTTTTGCAGCCATTGTACTATAAAGTATTATAAATAGCCATTGTACTATAAAGCATTTGGTTTAGTTATATTGTTGCTTTCTAAAACTATAAAGAAGAGTTTTTAATAGATRTTCTTGAAATTAAGCAGCAGAACCTCAAAAGTCTACTACAAGCATTTAAAACACTYCAAGGCAACCCAGCATTTATTCTCAAATCTAACATTGACTCCACTAGTCACTACACCAACATTAAACCCACTAAGTACTTCTGAAAAATCATATTTCATTTCATCACATATCTCAGCATCTATCTTGGAATTCAGGAATTGGCYACAATTTTGCATAGATTCACAGCTCGTATTTGCAGTTCCATTAATTTATTCTGTCCAAAATAGCAAGGAAACARTTCTCCAAAGATTCCCCTTTATATGAATACATTTAGCATTTTTATGCATGCTTTTACTTGCACTCACACACAGGCAGTAGCAGCAGCCTTCAAAGGACCCTACCTTCAAWACTATCCATACACATTGCTTACCAGCACTTCAACTTGAATAAGGAAGGCTCTTCCAGTACAGACCAGTGGACTGTGACTGACAGCTGTGGGGCACATGGTTTCACTAGCAACAGCCAAGACAGAAGCATCTCTAGAAGATTTTCTGAGATTCTAATAATTGAACATATTTTACTTTCAAATATTTTGGCATTTTGTGCAGTGGGTCAAATTTGTGCCATGCTGCAACAGCATGAGGGATTGACTCTGGCCAGACTCCAAGTGGCCACCAACACTGCTCTATTACTCCATTCCTCATCTGGATAGGGGAGAGAAAATAAAAAGGAGGATTCTTGGGCTGAGATAAGGGCAGGGAGAGATCACTCACCAGGTACCATCATGGGCAAAACAGACTCGACTTGGAGAAATTAATTTACAACCAATCAAATTCAGATTATGATAATGAGAAAGAAAAGACATGAATGAAATCTTCCTCCCACCCTTTCTTCCTTCCCAGGCTTAACTTGATTCCCAGTTCTCTACCTCCTTTACCCCAGAGGTGCAGGGAGACAGTCAGTTCATCATGTTGGCTCTCCATGGGCTGCAGGAGAACAGCCTGCTTTGCCACAGCCTGCACCACGGGCTGCAGAGGAATCTCTGGCAGCTGGAGCACCTCCTCCCCATCCATCACTGACCTTGGTGTCTGCAGGGCTGTTTCTCTCACATATCCTCACTCCTCTCTTCTCTGGCTGCAATTGCCTCTGTGCAGTAACTTCTTTCCCTTCTTTATTATGACCACTACTGTCACTGATGGGCTCAGCCGTGGCCAGCAGTGGGTGTGTCCTGGAGCCATCTGCCATCAGCTCTGCCAGAGAGGGAAGTTTCTGGCAGCTCCTCGCAGCAGCCACCCCTGTAGCCCTGCCCTGACCAGAAACTTCTGCACAACCCCAGTGGGTACAGAGAGCCTGAGGAGTAACTCCATGGTGGTTATCCCAGGGGAATTACACAGGACAGCTGCCTTTCCAAAGGTGAGCACAGCACAGTAACAAAAAAAGCTGCTCAACTGTGCCTGTTACTGCATTTTTCAATCTAAAGGGCAGAAACATAAGAGGTCAATGAGCTGCCTCCATGACTGAGAAAAAAAAGCCTGCACAGAGAGGAGGACAGCACTGCATATTGCTGCTTCAGCATCAGCAGCCCTATTTCATTAGCATGCATGTTACATTCTCCTCAAGGAATCTCAGGATCACTAAGKGTATGCAAAATTAATATAAAAATGAATATTTAAAAGTATTAGAGAAACATGTCTCAGCATTCAGGGCTTGTCATAACCTAACCTTATGATGCAAAACGGTAAGATCAAGCTAGCAAGAGACTAGAATCAAAATTACCCACTAAACTTYCCTGGGTAGCCTAAGAAGATTCTCTGAAGAGTGATTTAAATCCCCTGCATAACTTTATTAATTATCAGGAAGGCAATTTATTCATATTGACACCTCATAATGTAAATGCATATTTAACACACGAATCTATCATATTTTAACTGAATGAGTTCAGATAACACTGAAAAAACACTAATGTTTTTGAGCTAGTAGTTTAAGAGAATGAACAAACMAGAATACTTTATCTAGATTAGTTCTATGTTATCTCCCCTCTTCACAYTGCTTCAAGGTCAAGATCACAGAGCTAAAGCTCTTCCAAGTCTTGATTTAGTTAGTGCATCCAAACTCACTATGCTAAGCTAAACTCTGTTTTGCAAGTTAAAAACAGTTTCTAATTAGAAAACATTGTGCTGGATGAGCCTAAAATGGATTGCATCATAGTTGAGAATCAGAGCTGTGTTTTAGTGTGCATGCTTGTGTTTTCCAGAACACAAAAAAATAAAGAAAAATCACACTTTAAATTGCACTTTGGGCTTATTTGGGGATAATAGCYTGTAATCAYTCCAGCCACTCTTTTGAGTGCATATTCCCAATTAAGATGCATTGTCCTGGATTTTGCTAAGACACAAGAAATCCAGTGAGCAATGAGGGCACAAGTCTGCATTCTCAGTTTTGCAGTAGATGCACCCTGAGAACAAGTAGTTGTAAAATCCACGTTGTAGATCTTCTTCCCTTCTTGGAGTGGGAGAACTGGAAGTACAAGCAAACTAGACCTGCTGACAGCAACATGGCTCTAATCAAGAGATGTCCCAATTTCAAACTCAGCAGGTAAAGCAAAGCTGTGAAGTTTGTGTGGGAAGTGCCAAGTGGCCTTTGCACACCCAGGAGACAGTGGTGTCAGGCCTTGGGCACAATTTCTGTCATGTCAGACACCTCTGTGCTGCAAAGCAGTGCTGGTATTTAAACAACTTGGGCTAAGCAAACTCTTAACACCTTGCACAAGCATTCATGGATGCAGCAAGCCAGCTCTCTGCAACTAGAAATCTTCAAGAAGCCATGTCTGAAGCACACAGGCCACAGAAATAAGCTGGCACCACTAGTCCCCTCCTGCCTGCCKTGTTCACTGTACTGCTTCTGTGGTCACCTTCTGCAGGGACAAGAGAGGTTACAGTTAAAGCAAGCCCCATTGTGGCAAGCTAACAGATACTGATGATTTCTGAATACTATTCATCTAAAAAACCCAAAGTCCCATTAAATCTCACTAAGTACTGAATACTCTAGCAACCCACTCATGTGGGCTTAAATAGCCCCCTGCATGTTCCTTGGGCCAAAGACCCATTTTAATGCCTTTTTCACAGGGTTCTGGCACTYTCCCCATATTTCTGCTGTATATTCAACCCCTTCACTCCCTTTCTTCTGTTTTGCTGCTCTTCTGCCCTAATTTTCACTGATTGCTATTCACTCAAACAGTAATGAGATTAAGGGAGAGGAATTTGGAAACAAAAAGTTATCTTCTCCCACTATATTGTGTTATTATAATGGTATGCCAACTTCCGAAAACTGAAAGCTATTGCAGAGGCAGCTACAGAGTAAAATTGAAGATCATTGCCTCCTAGCAGCTGCCATGTTAGAATTAGAACTATAGTTTTTATACAAAAACCAGAACAGACTCAATCCAGTCAACAAGTAACAATCCCATTACACAGCAARAGCCTTGCTTTTGCAGAGTCACAAAAGAGTCACTCGCTGAGCAAGTGCAGGATCTGATGCAGTGTCTGCAGAGCAGAGCTTGAGCCAATATACTGATTCTAAAGAAACTTGTCACAAATGCACTAGGACAACTACATGGTTTCTGAGCATAGTTCACAACAAAATGAATAAACATTCACTCCCCGGTGTTTGTATTCAGTGCTCACAAGAACTGACACAGGATGGTCTGACTGTACCCCAGCTGCAAGTGCAAGGGTACTTCATCCACTTCAATGACAAACCATAAAAACCAAAACGAACTTCAGAAGATTCCCTAAACCAAATAGCTCTCCACCATTAAGTCTCCAGATCAAACAATAGTAAAAAGCAGGTAGAGAAGATATTCYTAMCTTCTACCSTTCAAAGGAGGAACCATCCCATGCTGCTGACCTGTGTCAGGACCCAGGACTGTACCATGCTTTCAGAGCAAAACACCATCACTTGAAATACTTACCTACTTTAGGCTGCCAGTGCTGGTCAGGTAATTCAGAAGCAGTGAACCCAATCCAATTCAGATAGCAAYAATTCAAGATGTTTTTTTCTGGAGTTTTTCAACATAATAATAAAAGTACTGGAGTTTAATATATCCAACGGATAGCYTGAAGTTGGATGTCAGTAGTAGTTGCAACAAGGGATCTCTTCTCTCCCTGTTTATGCCCATAAATTCCATTCACTCCCTTGCAGTATTTTTAGTTATGCTACAGTGTGATGACTTTGTTTACAGAGCCAAGATGAAGCATTCTAAGCTCAGGAGAGCTGGAGTTTGTTGGCTTCAAGTCAACAAGTTCTTACACAGCCAGAGCCCAGGAATAAAAATTTGGATTCCCACAACATATAGCCTGTGTAGCCATGTTGCYCATCTGCCTTTATAGCCATAGAAGTGTCCCTCCCAAGTTCCAAAATTGCTCTCCCATCCAAGCCATTATTTAAACCTTAGAGACCAAGAACCAAACTACAGCATGATTATTTATTATTCTTTTTTGGTAGTACAAAGGTAGCTTTACAAAAATRGCCAGTAGTCACTACCACAGTGAAATTTGTTCCAACCTGATTCCCTGTAAATTGAAACTTGCAGGCAGGCATAAACTGTAAGAGACAAACTGCTYTTCCAAATCACTCAGTCAGCAAAGACAGATGTCTCACTACAGCTTGAACACATTCCAGTGTCGCCCCATAATCCTGACTACTTGTTTCCAGGACATACCCAGGAATAAGAACCTTAAATTGGCTGGAAGTTCTGCCACTRCTGTGGCTGCTTAAACTGCTGAGAGTAAACCATTCCTCTTCATTTAYAGGAAAAGTAGATGACTATAGCAAACTGAAGTGATACAGAGGGATGAAGATGCAGTTCAGGACTGCTGACCAGTTAAGGAATAGTCTGTTCATTTAAAGTAAGCATTTAGAGAAGTATTTTTGGTTTATCGTGTTCTTCATCAAGTGCAACTGCCCATTTCCCTCTCCCCCACCAAAGCAGTGGAGTGTTGGCAGAAAAGGGGAGCCATGTAAGACTTGGTAATTGATGACATTTTGCAAGAGAATTCAGACTTCTGATCCACAAACTAGAAGGTGAGGTGTGTAACTTAGGTGTAACTTAGTCCTTCAGCTGGGAAACTTCATAGAGGTATGCACCAAGCATCTTCACCCCCTGGATGTAGTTGTACCTGCAAAGAAGACAGTTTCCTTTAGCAGTGTCTTCACTGAGCTGAATTTCTAGCAGATGTCCTATTTGCAAAGCCCACACGTAARTCCCATGCACATGACAAACACTATAGGAATTGCTGCTGCAGGCAACAGGCACTACTCCCCAAACCCCTTCATCTTCCCTGGCAAGACAGAAACACCACCCTTGGGAGAGAGGGTAGCCAAGCTTAGAGACCAAAATATAAAACTTGCTTCTGGTTTCAAGTGTATCAATCTACAAATCAAGATTCAGCTAGAAACTTGTTACCCAACCAGTCATTCTCTGCTGGGGAGGATGGCACTTTGCTATCCAAAGAATTAAACAAAAGCAAGAGCTCAATTCTTGGTGTTTTTCATAATACGTGCCAAGACACCCCAGCACAAGAACAGATATTTTCTTACCTATTTAGTTTTTCATTTTGAGAGTGAGCACCATCATCTGCAGCTCCAACAGGAAGCAGCATGACATTCTTGCCTGTGGCTTCTTGAAAAGTAAGGGTAACGGGAATGCTGCCTCCCTCCCTTGTCAGGTCTGGTTCAACTCCAAAAACTAGAAAAGTGATACTCTAGTCAGTTTGCAGTCTGTATTTTTTTCCACAAACCCTCAATTAAGCCATCATGTACCCATCTGTACCAAGTGCTGGCCAAATCAGCCAGACTGCAAAGGCCACAAARCTGTACAACTTCTCCCCACAGATGTAGCACTGGAGTATTGTCACTGTCAGTTCAGTTACACACCAACACTTCACCTGAAGGCCTGTCTGTACTCCAACACAAGTTAGAGTTGCTCTAGCAGCCCAATACAGTCTAGCAAAACTGATTAAGAGGGGTGCTGTGATGACCAAACTTCACTGAATTTGGCTTAGCAGATGATCTGAACCTACAGTCTCATCCTTATGCAAAAAGAATACCACACATTTTGCATAAACCAAACAGTTTCTATTGTTCTGGGACAAGTAATTTGATACCCAGTATCTTTCCTTCCTGTACCTCAAATTTCAGTTTAAAGGTTGCTCATGACATGCTTCCTCACTTAGTGAGCCAAAGTTACTAGATATGAGCGCAGAACACTAAATATTCAGCAAACCTCCTCAGTGTTTCCTGAGGTGCTGGAACAAGACATTTTTAATCCTACCAATGCTAAGTGAAAAACCTGTCTCCTGAAAAGACTGACCTGTCTTCATGGCCCTCCTACCAGCCATGTAGTGYGGGTGGTTGAAGTCTGACACCCAGGGTTTTCCACCATGGCCTAAGTACACTTTGAATTTGTTGGGACTCTTCAGCTCTGCAAATTTTTTGTTCAAGTAGTCTTCAACCTGTAAGAAAGTTTGGATGATCTTAGCTACTGTTAGCATTTATATGAGCACTAGCAAAGTTCATATTCTAAAAGCATCTTAAGGACTGTGCAGCAATACTTTTCCTATTGCTCTTATTYCATAGTATTCCAATTAATCTCTGCTCTGAAGTCAGAATATCTTCTTTAGGCAAATTAACAGTGTATTGTAGAACAATTGGCCAGTATGCCAAACACCGCTGCTTTTGAATATGCATTTCTGGCAGTCCAAGTGTCCCACAATTAGGTTAGAATTTACTCCTAAGCCCTTCTGAGTTTAGAGAAACTGGGTAATCAGACCAGTGCAGTCCACTGGGGCACCACAYAGGATTCCCTCAGTTATCTTGTGCTTAGGTGCAGTACAGGGAAGACAGCAGGAACACAAATGAACAGAACGGCTTTAGAAAACAGAAAAACTCTTCCCCCAAGGCAAGGTGAACAGAAGTTTAGAGACACTTGTTTGGATAGCAGCAACCCATCTCAACATACATTCTTTGTGACTTCTTCAGGAATCATGTTTGGCACAAGCCTGATTGAGAACTTGCCAATCACTTTCCTAGGAATCACGGTCTTGGCACCAGATGCTGAGAAGGCTCCTTCAATTCCATGGAGAGACAAGGAAGGGTATCTCCATCTGTGCATAAGGATGTCTCTCTGCAGAAGCAAAGAAAAAGACACAAGGTTACATGAAGTTTGACAGAGTTCCCAAAACGAATGCTTTCTTCAACCTAATGAAGAATTTGCAAGAAATAGTGCTTTTTCCCATGCAGAAATGCAGCTCATTGAAGACCACTCCAAAGCTGTTACTCCCATTAAGCACACATTTTGATTAMACAGTTGGGTTCTCAGCACCTTAAGAGACTCAGCAGTTTCAGTTTGGCTCTCTCCTAGCTCTGTGGAACTTATGGGACATGACCAGTCTGCTTCTGRTGAGGACACAAGTGCCACTTATAARGCACTCAAGCACAGTTTGTAGGGAACATGGAAGGCTTTCACTTCCCCTGCCTCAGGACAGGCAGGTGCCTTCATCACCAAGACACTGCTTAAGTTCACATTTTCTAAAAGCCTCACCACTGCTCAGACTGAGGCTTACAGTGTGCTTTTCTTTACATCATCAACTATATTAATAAGACTGAACTCCAGGTTTATTAAACTGACCACCACTGCCTTTCAGGTACACTTCCTGCATTTCCTCTGTTACCTTGGACACAGCTGTACAGTACATTGAATCCTGAATTCWGTGCAGCTRTTSAGTTGCCCTGAGCAGACAGTGTCTYCAGCATCAACTTCACTGCAGAAATGCAGGAGACTTAGAAGTTGTGTCCTTTGTGTTACAAGTTGTTTTTTTTTTCCAGGTACAATCTGCCTCCAATCATCTCTCAAAGTAAATGTAGCTGTCACAGCTCAAATCTCTCAAACGTATTTGCTTTTTATCTGGAAGTTACAGCCCTCTCTGCCCAGCCCTGAAACCCTTCTTGCATACATGCAGCTTAGAAGTCCCCTAGCTGCAATTTCAGTTGAGCCAAGACTGAACAGCTTCAGTTCAGTATCCCAAAAAACATCTTGCCAGCTCCACTTTATATCCAAGCTATAATTCATCCATTACTTTAAAGGACAAGGCTAAGCAAGGAAGCCTGTGTGCTCCCAGTTGATATAAACCTGAGCATGCAAAGACAAGGCTGAGGATATTAGTTGTTATTTATACCTATTTGAATTAAGTTTGAAATCTCCTGACAGTACTAGGACAGAAGACAGATCTGCACATGTAAACTTGACTTTTATAACACCTGTGTCTGCTTTTTATGACAGGAGATTTATTTACATCTAGGGTTTTAAAATTAGTASGTAATACCTGGACCTTTTAAGATTCAATGCTGTTGAAAGCAYTCATTTGGAGAGCTCCCAGGATGAAGATTTAACTTCAGGCATGAGCTTATTGAGCTTGAGATTGTTCAAAGATTTGGGCTGCCTAGCTCATGATTACAAAACAGTCCTCGTTTGCCAGGTCTAGGAACATGTTCAGCATGTCAGCCTTGAATTCAGGAYAGCTAGGATTCAAGCTCTTTTCTCACCTAAGGAGCAATCATCTCTGAGCAACTACTTTATTTCTGATAACCCACTGAACTTCTTAGAGATGTAGAAAATCAGATGTTTTGTGTAGATTRTCATCTGACCTCTGGAAAGCTGCCAACATCCTTATCTAGCATTAAGAGAACAGCACTAAAGTTCTGTACAAGTTCCAAATACTATTTATACAGAGTAAGGACCAAATTTAGAGTTGTCAAGACTGCTTGAGTTATACATGGGATAACCCAGTATAATTTTTCAGGCACCTCACACTAGCAGTTCTCATGCAAAGTGTGTTAAGTRTGCAGTCAATCACACAGTAAGCAAAATTATCTTCAAGGCATTCTCACAGTTTTGAAGACATCAGATGAATCCTCTGCCTAATAAATTACTTAACTACACACACACACATCCACAGAAGATTGTTTCTGTCTYCTACTAATACTCCTACAACTTGATCTAGACAGGGTAGAGGAGTGCAGCACACCTTTGCATCATGCAGAAGTCTTGTTGCTCCTACATCTTTTGCATATTCTGTCAGGTCAAAATCAATCTTCTCATATAATGCCAGCTCCTCATCAGTAACAGGTGCCACTGCTTCATTAACACCTGGGATGAGGATTTTCCCTTTCTTGTCTACAAGACAACCTGTAAACAAGAAGCACCTAATATCAGTATTCAACCAGAAGATACAAGATGTCATTGCTGGGAACGCTTTCCTTGGGAAACTTAGTCTCAGCCTTCTGAAAACTCTGTAAATGAAATTCGGACTTCTATTTGCCAGAGCATGCACCACTGAGCATGGAAGACACTTAAAAGAATTTGCCTGTACCCAAAATGTGCACTTGCTTGCTACTGTATTTAATTCTCCTGCTACATTTCACTGGCTGTCTGAAGGTAGGATTCCCAAAGAGTTCAATATCATACCCACTGCAGAATTTGTGAAGACAGCTGACTTAATTAAAGCAGCAAGGTTTAATTTGCAGCAAGGTTTTAGGGAAAGCTACAAGTAGATAGGCAACTTCTTGGCAAGACCTTCACCATAGTTTTGTCTCTAAGGCATTAGCTGTGCATACCTGGCAAGCACCCTTTCACTGATCACTGCTYTGCTACTGCAAACAGTCCTTAGTGACTCCCTCACTGCAAACTCAGTTGTGCTTGGATGGTTCTTGCTCCCATTTTAAATGCATTCAGTGAAAGCTGTGTTTTCTTACCCATTAGAGCAATGAGATCTGTCATGGCCTCATGYACTGAACCACCATAAACTCCAGAGTGAAGGTCTTTGTCACAGCATTCCACCTGATTGAAAAAGAATGAAGATTCAGGTCAATTTTAGCAGAAATATTGCTGTGSAGGGAGGAGACTAGAACAGCCAAAGCTCAGCTAGAACTTGATCTGGCCAAGGGTAAGGTGTGTCCCCATCATTTGCTGAAAGCAGAGGACAGTAATGTCAGGGGATGAGAAAAAGGCAGAGRTATTTAATGTCTTCTTTGCCTCARTCTTCAATATCAAGATCAGTTGTCCTCAGGATGCCCAGCTCCCTGAGCTGGAAGTTGRTGATGGRGAGATGAGGGAAGCCCATAATMCATGAGGRGATGGTTAGKGACCTGCTATGTCAGTTWGYCACCCACAAGYTCATGGGCCCAGAAGGGATACACCCCAAACCTAAGTATTGASGGAACTGGTAAAAGAATTTGTCAARCCATTCTCAATCATCTACCAGCAGTTCTGGTTAACTTGAGACCTTCCAGCTGACTGAAAAAGCACAAATGTGACAYCCATCTTTAAGAGGGGCATATGTGGACTAAGATATCTATGGTATGAGACAATCCTTCAGCAAAGGTGCTGGCTTATCTTGCCTCACACATCTGAAAGCCATTCCACTCACCCAAGTATCAGATAGGACAGCAAGAGAAGGATGTCTAGACAATTAGGAAAAACCATTCTACAAAAGCAGCCAGTTTCATCTTTTATGGAAAAAAGCTACCAGCATGAAAAGGTTTGCATCACCACTCTTCTCCAGAGGAAAATTCAGTTTAATAATACAGGATTTGCAGTGTATTTCAGCACTTACCTCTATGAAGTAATAGCAGATACCTCTCAAGCCATAAGTGATACAAGGCTTCTTCTTGCCTAGCCAGTAGTTGTCAGAAATGCAAACATAATCCACATCTTTAAAGAAMGCATCTCGCTGAGCAAAAATCAGTTCATCAAGGCCTTCAGATCCTGATTCCTCCATACCCTCTAGGCAAAACCTAATATTTACGGGAAACTCCTTTGAAATGAAAAACAAGASCAGATTAAGCATGTGAAAACCCTTGACTCCTTCAGTAATCAGTAATTTTCATCTGCTGYATTCAAAGCAGAAAAATGGACATGGCTAAAATAGCTCCAATTTGCTAATTATACWCAAACTGGTTAAACTTTGGACTGTGCTTATGTTGAGGGCACCATCCTTCATTTGATGGAATCCAAACTCTTTAGAAAAAGTAAAAAACCTTGTCCCTAAACCCCTTAAGTATGGGAACATTGCAGAAATCTATTGCCAAAGGTAAGCCACCAGGCTAGGATAACTAATRTAAACCACAGGAATTGCATGCCATAGTAGGAACAGAGCTACCCTGTCTATCCAGTCTAGCATATTCCATACACCTAGACAGCAACTGAGAACTGGTTATTCCTCTCAAAAGCAATAGGAACTTGTCTCGCCAGATAAAGCAAACATCATGAGCTATTTCTGGTTGCACATTTTCTTTAACAGAACTAAGCAAAGCTCCCAGTTTTAAGTGTTACTAAGTTAACTTCCCCTTAGAGCTCAGTGTCAGTGAGACATTAAACTTTGATAAAGGCCAAAGTAATTTGACATCCTCACATGATAGTGATCACATTTGATTATTCCTCCTGCTCCACATGCTTGCATATGTATTTTCTTCCTACATGTTTCATTAAAGAAGAATTGTTAGAAGTGCAACCTAAGCATCTATAAGACTAATTTGTCAGCAAGTCAACTTAACCCTACTAGGAAATCAGGGAATTTACAGGACTATTGCATCATTCCTCCAATCAGCTGAATAAGCAGGCTTCCCTTACAAGGGTTTGTGGCTTGGATAACATTTATTGCTAGACTCAGCTAGTGTGAAAAAGCAGAATGTTTTGGGCACCTACYTGGTTAGTTTGTTGATAAGCCTCCAAGGCATTCAGCCAGGCAAGCACTGGACCTTTGTCATCTGTTGATCCTCTCCCATACAACTTTCCTGTAGAAACAAGATACAAATTAACCAAGGAGGGAAAAAAGTATGAAGTTTTATCTCTTGCCTGGAGGAGAACACCTTTTTGGATAACTTTTTTAACCTTGCTTATATAAAAAAACTTCCATTTCTGATTCATCATTAAGTAGCAGTTTTACATCCTGCTTCACATACCCTTTCAAGTGGGATAGGTACAGAACTGCAATAGTTCTCCCACTTACAAAGCTAACTCACCTCTTCTCCCAGCTGATCCCTCACTAGGAGTTGAAATCAGGAAAAGACATAGCTGCCTTATCCTTCACAATAATATCATTTTCTACAAACACCTCAGTGTATAGAAACAGGTTTTCTGCTTTTAACAAATCTATAAAGTATTATATTCAGTTCAATAATTATTTGTTTGAGGAGTTAAAACTTCAGTAGCTAGTGACAAATSACTACTCTGTATTCTACAGATAGAAGTGGATCACCCTTAAAAGGAATTTAGTCAAAGACTAAATTCACAGGGAATTCCCAGGAAATGTAGCACATGGGATCACAGCAGAGGCAGTTATCAGTTTAACTCAGCTGTAGCTACAACCCCTCAGCACTCCATGTAACCAGTGACAGAACAGGCCAGACAACTTGCTAAGGTAAAGAGCCACTGGTGAGTGTCTCCTGCCTGGCCAGGCTGCACAGAGACAAGCCACAGCCTGAGGCAAGTCTAGGTCTTGCTAGCAGATGAGAACACAGTTTAGTAACTTGGAATCTGCTGCTTATGACTAAGTGCCTAASCAGAAGTACTAGTTAGCACAGATACTCCTTTTTCTGGCAATCATTAAWGCTTATGCAACRTGAGTGGTTAATGTCCTTCTAGTGACATGACCTTTAACACTGAGAAAGTGAAACAAAGGAGCTGTTGGTAGCACCAGCGTTTAATAGAAAAGGCAGTTTTAGTCTTCTTGACTGCTGGCAGTGTTGTTTCAACAGGAGATACTGCACCATTCCTTCATCCCCATTTATGGGAGTGGGACAAATTTTGGGGCACTACCTTTGCAAAAGAGCTTCTGTAGTACTCAGAGCAGTTAAACACAAGGCAACCCAGAGAGGCATAAAGAAGCCATGTTGAGTATTTTTTCTCAGTAATGGCTCAAAATTCCTGCAGTCTAACATGACCTTACAGGCTTCAAGCTGTCAACAAGAAATTAGTTCTAAGAAGTTCTCTGGCAACAAGCCGGCACCATGGAAGGCAGCATTTAAGATTGTGCTGTAGCTATAAGGAAGGACACATGCAAATCACAGCCTAGACTGTCAGAAAAGGAAATAATCTCAAGAGCAGCTGAGATTTTGCAGCTCAACTTCTTTACCATTTCCCCATCCACACATTTTTACCTCAACAATATCAAATAAACATCCATACCAGTTCTTACTCTCCTTCAATCAATGGCACAGCTTTGGAACAATTAAGGAATACCACACTTGTTACAGAAGTGTGCACCAGTTTGTGAAGTCCACTGCTCTTACCATCTCTTTCTACCAGTGTGAAGGGCTCGCTGTCCCAGCCATCCTCTAGTGCTGCTGGCTGAACATCCAGGTGACCATACACACACACTGTCTTCTTGCGTGGATCTGTGCCCAGGGTTCCCAGAACAATTGGGGGTAGGGGAATCTCTGATCCATCAGGCAGCTAGATATAGGAAGGCAGAAGTTTTAGTAAAATGTGGAACATCAGAGTTTTAATCAGATACATGAATTACTTTAATACTATGGAGGTTACGAGAGTAGAGGCACAGACAGCTAAACAAAACCAATCTACTTAAAGTGATTGCCAGAAGCAGGGTGCCAAAGAAGGCCTAATGGCAGCATGCCAGTTAGTCTCCTGACAAGTCCCAGTAACAGTCAAAATGTTCCAGGCCACTTAGAACTGTTAAACTACCAATCCTACATCAGATTTTAGCTGAGCAAGCTGACTGCATGCCAGACTGCTATATCTAATGCTGACCTAAGCATAAGTGATAAACTCCATTCAATATTGCATTCTGTGTTGCTTGTCACTGCACTTTCATCCTGTCCACAGTATAGCTCTCTGGACAAAAATTTCCTGACAGTGGTAAGGCTGGGTGTAACATGTGCCTACACCCAAATAAGACAAGTATAACAGACCTATTTCCCTGTACCAGCCTACATTGTTACACTAAGGGCAGGGTTGTGCTGATAAACTCAGCTCAGGAGTTCAAGAGTTGAACTTGCCTTAATGCCTTGGAATACCCCATAAGCAATTATCACATGCTATTCCCAGTCAGCAAGTATTTCCCTTAGTTAACATGTACTTCTACACATGGTTCAGCAGGTCAAGATCAGCTTTGACTTTTTGCTTATATGGGTCCCAAGCTCCAATTTTTATCAACAGGTTACATGGTCCTTGGCCAGCTGCACCTCTACATAATTCAGGCACTACTGCAAGAATTTACAGTAATCAATACACAACAAATTGCTGTGCAGCAGTAAGGCAACTTTGATCTGACAAGTTCAGCTGCTTTATATTGTCCCTCACAGATACAGCAGCAACACAATACACTGATTAGCTGTCTCTACACTTAATATAAAACTAAACACTGAAGGTAACCCTTGCAGATGGATTAAAGTTATCTCATAAAAATATTACATATAAAACTCTGAAATCAGTTATTGCTACCAGAAAGTTACAGTGATGCAAAGAACAACTCTGCCTCTGAATTAATTGAAACACTTTTGATGGGGTTTTAGGCTGTAGGTAGTAGCAGGGCTAGAATTAACCTACAGATTCCCTCCCAAGTCAGTTGTTTTCCTGCTGGAACCTGTAGCTACAAACAGGTGTAATCCAGTTGCCCAAAGCAAGAACTGCTCAGGAGGCTCCCATAAACACAGATTTCACTCAGCAGTCTTTCACACCAATTACAAAGACAATCTCCTAAAAGTAAGAAACATTCCAGTACAAGTTTTTTAATTACACTGTCCAAATCCTAGTCTAACAATTGTGGTACGGGTCTTATTCTGAGATAGGYAGTGGCTAGGCACTTCAAAAGAGGAGCATATCAAGTGGCTATTTCCCTAGGATGAGATTATCATTCACATAAGCACACACACTTCTCAGGTTAAAAAAAAAGCAGTTTGGATAGCTAAAAATGAGGAGGGAAGTAATTCTTTTAATGATACTTTTGTATCTAGTAAAGGAGCAATGCACTCATATGACAAATATAACACTTCTGAAAGGGTCCTGAAGTCTTTTGGTAGATTTAGTATCTTTATGGGTCTAAGGACTAATACCAGCCTGTGATTTAAAATGTCTAACATTTTTGTTTGCAGGTGCTCTACTCATGTTCAGTTCAAAAAGTATTTAAAACATTTTATACAGTCCAAAATTTAATTCAACATCCTTAATTGGGTCCCCAGGTTTTTTTATAAACAGAGGCTTTTAACAGAAGGTTCAGACAATCTGAGGACCCCAAAGCCTGTGCTATACTGTGCTACACACACAGCTTCACCATCCTGCCTGTATTGTGCTGTGCATATCCCTGGACTGTAGGATAAACTGAGCCACTTGCCTGTAACCTGAAGGCAGTTCCCACTGTACACTGGGGATTCATCACCAGCATGCCCTTGACTTAATCTAAAAGTGCATCAAGAAATTCTCACACAAAATCCCTTTTGTCAGTGGAACTGAACAGCTTGAACTAATAAAATGGGAAAAGATTTCCATGCACGGGATCTGCACAGTATGTTAGATGCTGGCTGGATGTCTGCTAGATGCTGCACAGCTYGGAGGTGCAGGGATATAAGACTATCCATACTAGCCTCTTTCTTTATAGTGGTAAGTCCAATAAACAGCCTTTTAACAGAGATTTGTTCCTACTAAGCTGCCATGGAGATGCTCACGTACCTTTTGTTTCCCAATATCCATAAGTTTGGTTGTGCCTCCCAGTCGCTCGATCTCCTTGGCAGCAACCTCCATCATGCGCTTGATCTCACCCCTCTTCTCCGGCCATGCTGACACACTCTGGATTGCCACCCACTCTGCCAGGCGCTGCAGAGATGCAAGAGCCACACGTTTCACTACACAACAGGCACCAGGCCTTGTCATCCAACAAACACTGGTTTAAGCCAAGCTCAAATTGAGGCAAATCAGCTCTGTCCTCTGCTCAAAGAAGAACTTTTAACCATTAATATTACTCTCAAAAGCTCTCTAAAACCTCACTYACTACAGCKGTCCCTGCTGCAYAGCACAAAGTCTACAATTGCATCARGTAAGCTTAARAGWATGACAGCTTATGATTATTATGCCTTTTTAGTTGCTGTTCTTTAAGTATCCAGAACCAGCTAAGGTCTTTCAGGCCTCTCAGAAAGACCACTTTAGCTTTTTCTCCCTGTGTAAATTCAGCAAGAACAACTGGCAGAAATCAAGCTGAACATTTGGCATAGTTTGTGCCTGAGTTCACAGAGCTATGCCACTCAGTTCATCATGGGTATAAGGGATTGCAATACAACCTGTAACTAAATAGCAGGTCAAGAAGCAAAGTACCTCTTTGGAGAGGGCAACCTCTCCCTCTGTACCCCAGGAAAAATTGTTTTATACAAGAAAGCTTTGTTCCAGGYTCTTTTATAATATACTTAATCTCCCATCTCCAAAGGGAGGAAGCTATAAACCCGTTTTGGCATTCAGAAGCCAGTGGCAGCTTCCCATACCTTTATAAGGGTCACCAATAGCACAATACAGTAATAGATCATTTCCTAATAAATTTACCATRGACATTAAGGTTTTTGAACAGAACTATGCCTAAATTTAAGAAACAGTTTTCTGGCCTAACTCAAATCCCTCACACTTACTGCCTGCTCTCCCCTGTGTCCCATTAATTGACATTATTACTGGGCAGATCATACAGATGTAAAAACAAACTTGAAACAGCCCACCTAACTTCTAATATCCCATAGCTGCCCATGCTGCAGGACAAAACTCAAAAAAACTTACCTGAACATAGAGTTCCTGGTGTTCATCAATGTACTTAAAGAGGGTTTCAAGAGCAGACATTTTTGGACTAGTTTTCAGAACAGTGTTGCTGAAGATTCTGTGATAGAGAAATAATTTAGGTTACAGGTTTAAGAAGTGACAATCAGTAATTAAGAGCCACAGGAGACTTTCACCTTTCAGCTTCTAATGAYACACACTAAGCTGTACTAATATAAAACTTGAGGCCTCTCCTGTTCATGAAATCACCACACTGAAGTGGCTAAACAAAAGCATCTTTAAATTTCAACACCTCTTTCTGCCTCTCCCCTCAAAATAACTTYCAAAGTTAAACTGAGCAGTCTTGTCTCTAGAGATACTTCAGTGAAATCCCACACTTCATTTTACTACAGACTTGCAGGCAAAATGTTACTCAAGTAAAATRCAACTTCAAAGAGCAGATTAGTAGTTCAACTTAGCATACCATAGGCTTGACTGCTGGTAGCCAGGCCCAAGAAAGCACCACAATGTGCTCGCAGAGGAGGTTAAAAGCAGGCAGGTGGAGAACTGTGCTTTCTTCAGCCTAARTCTCAGCCTGCCACTCAGATTTCACAAATAAGGTCAGTGTGAAACCATGGGAACAGAGGCCAGCCCTAGCAGGTCATGAGCAAGTGGTCAGTAATTACTTCAGTGCTACCACTTCCTTCTTTTATTTCAACTGAAGTTCACATAAGGAAACCCAAGATCTCTCCACTTTTCAGTTTTCTGTCTTCCATAYCAGTCTAAAATCAATACTGAAAAGAAATACTGTCCACTAAAGCAACAAAGCAAAMAAGCTTAGGCTTAACTCTCCAGTTAGAACTAAAGATACAGCACCTCATCTGAGCCAGGAAAATAATGAGGTTTGCAAATCCCAGAATGGCTAAGGTTGAAAGAGACCACTAGAGGTCAACTGGTCTAAGATGTGATCCTACAACACATTATTCAGGATAGTGTCCAGGAGCCTTTTGAGTAACTCCAAAGAAARAGGCTCCCTGAAGTGTGCCTCTGGAATCCAAGTGCCTGGACTAGGCAAAACAACTCTACTGTCCGTGTAATACAAGCATGTTCAGCAGCTCCAGCCACTGTGATTCAGTATTTTGTTGAGTCAGCTTCATGCCAGATCCTTTAAGCCTTTCTTCTGCTTCTACATGGTAGTCACAAGACAGTTGTTAGAACATCTGACTGCTTGTCTWAGGATTTCTTGAGCAGCTGACTGCTCTACATATCTGAAACAAATCCTTTCCAGCTGCAGGTTGTCCCACACAATATASTGYAATACAARCACCACCCSAAATCTCCTTTCAAGCAAGATTGTACTTACACAGATGCATAGTGCTTGACAGACAAAAATCCTTTCCCCCACCAGAGACAGCATTGATTTAATTTAAAGCATCCATCAGGTTCAAATTTGGATAACCAGTTTTAAACACCAATTAGAACAACCCCAAATCACCAATCAGGTAAGCATGCACCTGAGTAGTCTGAAAGGTGAAAACTGAACACCTTCAGAGGGACTACATGGACACAGTAGTTAAAGCAATGYTTCTCACTGAAGCTGGGTTTCCCTAATGAAGCCACCCTCCTCACATGCAGTTAAAGCTCAGGCAGGATTCATGTGGGGCTTTTCMGGAAACCAGCACACAGCCATCAGCCCAGGGTATCTGACCCTCCCCTTCACTCAACCAGTTTCTATAGCAACCTCAGGGCTCCAGCTCCACAGCACAGACACAAAATACATGTTACATGGAGGCTGATATTCTGTCCACCACAAACAAGACCTAAACGACTTGTTAAGTCAGGGACTACTTCAAATATCACCTTAACCATAGTTGAACAGTTCTGAAATCACAAGGGCATTGAATCGCACAAGGCACATTGAAGAGCTGCAAAGAAGCCTGCTCCAGAAAGCTTCAAACTACAAAAAGTAAGTATTGGTTACTACATACCAAAAGGCTAGGTGTTACTTCCCCTTCCTCTTCCAAATCAGGGTTTGAACTTCCTGTAAGCCCTTCAGGATGGAGAGCTGAACCCTTCCTATCTAAGCAGAAGGGGCTCCAGTTTTATGCTTTCACAGTTCTGTAGAAGTTGCACCTTGAAATAAGRTAACGACCAAGGGACGACCACTGCACCATTACAACTTCGCCCTCCTTATCCACAAACGACATTYGTATCCCAGAGGCGAGCACTGAACCAAGTTAAGAGCACTCTATAGCCACCATTGGGCCCCACGCTCACGCCACAGGCTCGGCACTTGGGGCAGAAGCTGACTTACAGGCTAAACGTGGGACTTTCTTTACCGGGTTTTGCAGCACCGGGAGGAGCCCCCCTCAGTCCCCCAGGTCGGTGAYAGCCTCGGGACGGGAGGGAAGGAGGCAGGAGCAAAGCCGGCTTCCGAAGGACAGCGCGGGGGTAAGGCGCACGGGGAGAGAGAGCGACAGTGAGGAAGGGGACAGGAGCGGAGAGGCAGGAGCAGCTTCTCTCCGGGGGCAGCCACGGTGCCGCCGCGCCCCAAGGCCCAACACACGCTCCCCACCGGGGTACACAGAGCAAGGCCCGGCCCGCCAGCGGCACCGCGCACCCGGCATTCCCGGCTCCTCCCCGCCAGGCCGGGCAAGGCCAGGGCCAGGGCGGCCACGTACGCCGGTGCCGCCGCMCCACAAAACCAAGGGACCCGGTCCCCCCGACCCCTCTTGACACTCACACACTGTGCGCACGTAGCCCCAACTCCACCTGAGGTAAAAACACCGCCAGCTGCCACGGCGCTTTAAGTACCCCCGCGCCAGCCCCGCCCCRCGCCGCGCGCCGCGCCGGCCAATCGGCGAGCAAGGGGGCGGGGCTTGGTGCGGGGAGGGGCGGGGCCTGGGAGCGGGGGTGCGGCCGCTGTGGGGCGGGGCCGGAATAATAATAAAGAGGCATATAATATATAGGAGAATATAACATGGAGTGTGGGCCGGACACCAGTCTGGACAACTGAATTATTCCAGCCGAAGCTGGGAGTATCCTTTTGGTCTTCCTAAATTTTTGGTTTAGATAGGTTTAATAGATTTAGATGTGGTTTAGACAGGTCCCTAGAGTCATAGAATTAATTATAGAATATCCTGTRTTGGAAAGGATCTACAAGGATTGTCAAAGTCCAACTTCTGGCCCTGCACAGGACATTCCCAAAAATCACACCATGTGCCTGAGAGCACTCTCCAAATGCTTCTTGAAGTCTGTCAGGCTGGTGCTGTGACCCCTTCCCTGGGGAGTCTGTTCCAGTGCCCAACCCCCTGGGGCAAGAACCTTTTCCCAATATCCAACCTAAACCTCCCCTGACAAAAATCCAAGCCATTCCCTCAGGTTCTGTYACTGGTCACCACAGAGAACAGATCAATTTCTGCCTCTCCTCTTCCCCTCATAAGGAAGGTGTAACTGCAATGAGGTCTCCCTTCAGTCTTCTCCAGGCTGAACAGACCAAGGGACTTCAGCTGCTCCTCACACGAGTTCTACTCAAGGCCTTTCACCWWTGTCACCATCCTCTTTTGGAACTGTCTAAAGGCTCCATGTTATTTTTATATTGTGGCACCCAAACCTGCCCCCAGCACTGGAGGTGAGGCTGCCCCAGTGCAGAGCAGAGCAGGACAATCCCCTCCCTTGCCCAGCTGGTGATGCTGTGCCTGATGGCCCCCAGGACAGGGTTGGCCCTCAAGGCTGCCAGGGCACAATTTACACTTACGCTAGGAAAAATCAGGTTCAACTTGCCATTGACCAGCACCCCCAGGTCCCTTTCTGTGGCACAGCTTTCCAGCATCTCACTCCCTGGTCTCTGCATACATCCAGGATGAAATTCTGTAGCTGGGAGCTCAAAGCTGGAAACAACTGAGAAACAGTGGGGCATGCTAGCTGTGAGCTGCCATGGGAGAGAACTGCATAATTTGGGCACTTGGCTGGTGGTGCTGTGTGGGGTAAGGTAAGTGCTACGGCCTTTGCACAAGGCTGGTCTGGCCCCAGACTGTGCTGAGCTGGAGATTCACAGGCTGATTCCAGCCCTGGTTTGTCCCCAGGGAGTTGCCTGGGACTGGGGCTGTCCTGGTGCCTCCCAGACACCTGATTCCTGGCAGGGGATGGGATGGGATGGGATGGGATGGGATGGGATGGGATGGGATGGGATGGGATGGGATGGGACGGGACAGGATGGGATGGACCCTGGCTGCCAGGCTTTGCCCTGGCAGGCCCCCGTGGGGAGCTCCTGCCACTCCTGGCAGCCCAGACTCTGAGGAGCCCTTGACACCCCGACATATGGCAACAGATGGCAAACTGTACCCCAAATAGAAAACGGAACTTAGAAACTGGAGTTAAAATTTCTATTTACACTTATGCTAGGAAGCAAAAGGGAAAAAATATAAAAAAAAAAAAAAAAAAAAAGGAAAGAGAAACTGCTTCTAAAAAGCAGTTTGTTGCTTTTATGAAGGGTATTAAGCAACAAGACACAGGATGATTTCTGGTGACCTATTTCGTTCTCATGTTCCTACATGGAAGTAATTTTTGGTACTTTTTCCCCACATCCTTAAAAACATTCACAAACCAARATAAGAATCAAGGACACAAGCTGACAAAAGAAAGGTATTAARGAAGCATTGGTTGTGTAGCAAATATGATGTACTGTATTATCAYAGTTTTCTGCAAGCTTGTATTGATCTAAATCCACAAAGGATTATGTGAAGAACAAACACAAAAACCACAGAGTAACTTACCTGCGGGAAAACAACAACTTTTTTTTTTCTTCAAGATAACAGGTCCAATTATCAGCTTTGAGAGCCTTGTAAATTGCCTTTATGGAAACACAGTTTTGTTTTACARGGCTGTTAATTTGGAGGAGAAAATAATGTATGCATACATAAAAATCCTTCGGGAGTAGAGGAGAAAGGAGGGGTGGGAAAAGACATTTTTATCAGAAATTTAGTTTAGGTACAGGGGATGACAAAGCAAGGTACTTTATCAAGAAAATATAAGGATGCTCAGCATTCTCTGGTCCTGACAGAGAYGTCTAAACGTCTAAGGTGCTCTGTTTCTTTTTTTAATATGTTGTCTTTGAAATAGTTCTGTTCCAAAGAAATAATTTGTAGGTACTTGTGCCATTGCTTTTTATCACAGGGATGTAGTATGAATGAGTCAGCTGAAGCAGTAGCAGMAGGGTAAGTAGGAGCCTGAAACATRAGCACTGGTSTGGGAGAGGTCAGCTGTGTGAATCRGCTTTTTGGATGGCTGCAGACTGAGAGCAATAGGGCTGTAGGAGGCCAGCAGAAAAATTCCAGGCAAAATTGTGAAAATTTCTATGGATACTACAATGCACTTGCAAAATCTCACTCTCACTTCTTTTGAAGTTRATTTCAAGTGGCAGTCATGTCCCTATTTGCAGGTGTATGCCATCTAAAATTTTCACGTTGTTCAATTTTTTGTCTTTTCTCTTACATGAGATAAAATCACAACATCTACTTTAGTGCACTTCTGAGCATCATAGAAAGCTGAAGTTAGTTGTTTTCAGCCTCTTTATTGTATCTCACTGTTTCCTGCTCTATCTTCCCCTTTYGTCTTTATTGTGYACATTTCTRCTTAGATGATTCACAAACCCAACTTTTTAAACATTGGTTTCTCACACTACATTAGATAAACTGCTAGACTGAAAGAGAAGATTGTAAATATGGATGTGCAGAACAGCGCAGCTTTGTTGGGAAGGAAGGAAGGAAGGAAGGAAGGAAGGAAGGAAGGAAGGAAGGAAGGAAGGAAGGAAGGAAGGAAGGAAGGAAGGAAGGAAGGAAGGAANGGAAGGAAGGAAGGAAGGAAGGAAGGAAGGAAGGAAGGAAGGAAGGAAGGAAGGAAGGAAGGAAGGAAGGAAGGAAGGAAGGAAGGAAGGAAGGATTAGATGACAGAAAATTTTTAAAGGGTAATTCCAACATTTTTGTAATTCTTGTCACCAAAACAAGAAGGATTAGATTCCTTAAAATTAGCTTAAATTCAAAAGAGAGCCACTTACTCTTATTTACCAATTGGGTTAACAGTGCACATTTTACAGAAGGAAGAGGAAGAGAAGAGATAGTTTTCAACCTTTAGAAAAAAATCTAACATTAGGGAAACACTGAAGATAGAGAAAAGTGACATGGCAAAATTGTAAAGTAATACATAACAATTTTTAGTCTTCACAATGAGAAATTCCCATTTCCTTTTGTCACCACCTCCTGACCCCAGCTCTCCTCAGCTCCTGGYATTTGTTAGTGTCATGATGGCATAATCTCCATGGGACCTGGAGCGCAAGACCAGAAGTCAGCAAAGACATACTTGGTCTAAAGTGAGTGGAACAATATCTGATTTGTCACCAGGTACACCTAAAATGTCTTTAGGCCATCTCCATGTGTTCTTTTTATTTCTCTGACTGCCCAAAGCTTCCTAGAGAGGTTGACTTCAGACAACATATGACTGTGTAAATACTCAGAACTTGTTTGCTGGAGCATTTGATGCTTGCCAGTCAGCACTCAGAACAAACAGCCCAATGCTGCCCTGCAGAAAGCAGCTGAAGCCACATTTGGAGGCATGGCAGCATCCATGCAGCAAATCCAGTCAGTGGTTGACAGTCAGGGCAGACTTGGGATGCATGCTTAAGGGGAGTTTGGGCAGACTTGGGATGCATGCTTAAGGGGAGTTTCTTTTTGGTTCCAACTTGGAGTGTAGTTGCTTCAGGGTAATGGGAATGGAAGAACTATTAGAAACCAAAGAAATCTTTGCTTCACCTTCCTRCCAGGGAATAAAGACTGATCAACAGGGTGCTGCCAGGAGAGAAACTCTTCCTCTGCCACCGCCAGAAAATCCAGCGCACAAAATTGCACATAGAGGATGGGATTAGTTCTCAAGTGCTTAAAATATGTAAAGCTACTCAAATGCCAGTGTTAAAGGATTTATATTCCCAGATGGCAGAGAATGAGCTCATAAAGTGCTAGCCATCACCTAAGGATTAAATACATCTAATCTTAAGAAGAGAAAGTACAGAGCTTCAGTGGGGGAAACTTCTAAGATTAAGYCTTTGCTCTCCTGCTTGAAGGGCAGCTGTGTACTCATTYACTGCAYAGTCACAGAGCATGTGCTTACCTAGAAAATGCCTTCATGTGACAAGGCTATAGGATTAGTAAGRAAACWGTGGATTTTTCTMCCCTATCTCACTGTTCYTCTGCTCCTCTTTCTCTCTAAARTGGMGTTATACAACTTCTGCTGCCCTTGGAGACTCTTTGGCCACAGGACWAATGTGGGTTGTGTTTTAACTTAAATTATGCCATATAATGAACTACTAAGAGCTGGTTTAAATAAAGGAATTAAAGACAATGAGACTGCTGACAGACAACATGATGAACATTCTCAAGTTCCTTCTACAATRTTGATTTTATTCCAGTTTCTCATTAAAAACATTTGCTTGTTGTATACATAAACCATTTCTGCAAAAGCTGAAGTCATCCAGTGRCCCACACAAAATCCAAGTGTAAGTTCCAGGCCTCTGTTTTCAGCAAGACAATTGYGTTGGGTACAAACCYTGGTGATGSCAGAGATTTAATATTTCAATKCAGGAACAGCATACAAACATAAAACTGAAAGAACTTTGGAGAGACTCTGTTTAGTAATAACACCAAAGTAGTCAGCTATGCACAGGAAAGTGAAGCAGTCAATGATTACCCTCTCCTGGCACCAAATTACAGTTATATTAKATATTATTATATTATATACAGTTGTAATTATACACCAGGATTATATGTCACTTAAAAGTATAAATATAAAGAACAGGTGTCCTGTTAGTCCAAAGGTTTCCTGCCCTGACCGATGGAGGAATTCTTTTTAAAAACTGTAAGAAAGGATAAGCACAAAATGGTTTTTCTTTGGTAGAGRGGTTATTTTTCCTCCAAGCTTTGGCAATCAAGATTTGAATCAACTGCAGTGTAAATGGCAAAGGCACCTGAGGTAGTCTGTCTTATAGGTGGAATATTGCTGAAGGAGTAYGTGGCCATTCTTTTTAGGGAATACTTAAATTTGAATACTGAGATTTGGGGGACAAAAATAGAGAAAATACAAACTAATTTCAGCTTTGAAGCTTGGGTTTTTTAAAATTAAGAAGTAGATATTTCCAAAGATTACAGTAGTGGAATCCTGATTGGAATGAAATTGAAATAATATTCCAATATTGGAATGTAAACATGAGAAAGGCATTTGTGAATAAACCAGTTTGCAGCTAGGACTTATTAGTACTGTAATTTGTGTGGTGTCTACTTGTATTRYACTTYAGAACTGAAGTASAGTATTATTTCCCAAACATGAAAATTCAAGGTGTAYCTTCAGGAACATTTCAAATAGGGTAATAGAGAGCTGCAAATAAAATTAATATTGTTCCTACATAATTAAATACAAAGATAATGTATAGATTTTAAGGAAGATAGATGGAGACCAATTCATCACTTTATAAGTGTTAAATGAATTAACACTCACTTATATTTGCTTAGAAATCAAAATGAAGAGCATTGGCTTAAGATAAAAGATAAAATTAACTACCCCTCTGAGAAAGATTTTTTTCATAAGAGACTTTTTTAAGTCTAGAAATAAAAACAATTTTGACACATTAATGAAAAAGACAGTTCCTGAGGCACTGGAGCATGAAGAGCTGACATGCTAGAGGACCCCTGTGGTATTTATAGTATCAAAAGTACTTTAATCTGAGAGATTCACCAATATTGAAATTTAATAAAAAAGAATAATATAACTTTTTTTTTTTTTTGGTACTATAAAGATATTGTTTCTCCCTTCAAGAAAATACTTCARTATCTTGATCAAATGATAGAGTTAATTTAAGGGTATTAAGATTTGGAAAGCAATTACTAGTCTCACCCTACTGTGCATTAATAATACTGAACAATAGAAGTTTTTTCAAAAGAAGTAAAGAGCCCCCCATATTGCACAGTCTAAAGAAACKGAGGTGTTTATGTTCYTCATGTATCATCATTGATGAAATATTTCTGCAGAAACAGCAGCCATTCATTCAATGGATTTTACAACATCCTATAAGCCAGCTTTKTTTCATGCAAATCTACTGGGATTCCCCTAGGAATGGAGCTTGTTCTGATGTTTTCTACTTTTTCTATTGGCTGCAGAGCAGCAGGTATCAGCCAGCAAACCCTGCAGAACAGATCCTTTTGTAAGGCAAGAACTGTGGGGCCAATCCAACAGTCAGTGCACATGCAGTGCTCCCATAGTTGTGGTCCCACTGGACCACAGACCTGAGTAAGGAACGGAGCACTTTGTTACTGCGCAGCTAAACCTCTCCCAGCTACATAAAAGGAATTTTAGATTTAAATTATCTTGGGAAGAAAAAACTCAACTTAGGAAGAGCAGAAAAAGAAAATAAGGAACTGTTTCTGGAAAAGAGGAAATGTATGTTCCTAAGACACCAAACAAACTGTTCTATCTACACAGCAAAGAACAAAGTCTTGAGAAGGATTCTTTTTTGGGTACTGAGAGCCAGAGAGATGTCAATGTGGCATTATACTTGTGTCAATTTTTTGATACAACTGTGCCTCTGACTACAWGCTCTGTCACTGCCATTTCCACTGCCCATGGCATCACACTCCATGGACCAGGGGAGRGATCTGGGATTGCACAAATACAACCAGCAGAACGCTGGCCAGATTTGAATGACCACAGGYTGATGCTTACAAAAACACCCTGAAACAAACTTCAGGTTCCATTTCAGCAAGGCTGGAGGYAAATATTTTGCCTTGCCTCAAGAGGTGTCTCAGACACCCACTTGTAAAGCCTCTGCAGCTCCATATAGGAAAGGAAAAGCAAAATGAAGAGSAGATCAGTATAGTGAACTGATGAAAACAAACCCAAGCAAATTGCAGCTTCACRTTTTSGGTTTATTTTGAGCTCTATGTTTTTTTATATTGGTTTCATATGTCAGTTAGATGAGGGTTAGAGGATTCTTACTGSAACTCCTGAATATCTTCTGTTACAGCTCTGGAAAAATTCCTTGGCTGTTTGCCACTTGTAACTTTCCAGGACGATGKTAAGATGTGACAGATGGAGTCAATAACAGTGGCTAGCAATCCAGAGATGTGAACCACTGCGGGTACAAGACTTAAGTGTCACCATAACTATGCTGTCCCAATGTCAATACCTGTTGCAGGAGGAAGGAAGTGGTCATCTGGCTCTAAAAGTGCACCATTCTGGGGTTTTTTTTATGGCCTTACTGCTCCTGGAGGTTAGTCATAACTTCTGTCCCCTTAAGTGCTGGAGCATGGTAATAGGTTCAGAGATACACTAGAGTAGCATCAACTTTTGACCCCAAACTTCAGCATGTGGGGAGGGCAGAAAGGTGGGACACAGTTTTCTGTTGCTGGAGAGCCCCCACTCACTCTGTAAGGTGAATTTGCCTAATGATGTTCCTAATCATCACTGGTGATGTCTGCCATCCTGGGTCTGGCCTCCTATGTATGCTTCTGGTTTTGTTTAAGATCTTATTTAATGTGGCTGGAAGCATGTGTTTGTATCAGTCTGTCAGCCCATACATGCTCTGCTGTTCTTCTGGGTGCCAGTGCAATCAATATAGGGTCTTCTGCTTCAGCCTGGACTGCAAAGGAAGCCAGATCATCAGGACAGTACCCAAGTAAACCAAAACTACCGAGCAGCATTTTCTCAGCACTGTGGGACAGACTTGCTCTGTGTAGCTGCAGTGGTTAAACAGCCATGAGGCAACAGAAAAGCAAAGGTTCTCAGCTGGCCTTCATTCCAYGCTCCTGAGCCACTGCAAACACAAATTGAAAGGCTGGTTTAAAGCCATTTTCTGCTAAAAATCAAGTTRCTGTTTTAAGAAAAAAGGATCAATTTACTGAACTCTTTTGTAGTTTCTGTGCAGAACATGATCAAGAGTTGTTTTTTCATCTCTCACCTACATTTTCTTACCGGGGAGGCCATTTTAATTACTCAGCTTCATTCACTGTCATGTGAACTAGCTGCTACCACCTTCACAGTGTGCAGCCCCAGGGAGCAGAACTGAAACATTTATTTTATTCAGAAAGAAAGTAGCTGCTGAGGCTACTTTAAAAAAATTGTCTGTGAAGCTGTGAAAGCAAAAGGTCAATCTAATTTATGGGGGCTTGTGATGTATGTAGACACCTGTCTCTGTTCCATGGTCTTTTATATTAGGCCAAATTTGATGCAGTTACATGGACTCTGCAAAAACACTCTAGTGATCTGTTGTTGTTGAGATGTTGCCTATAGAACRGTTCTTTGTGACTTCAGTGTGAACAAGCAAATATTCCAGCCAGCGTAGCATATGTCTGTGTAAGGCTGATCTGCTCTGGRTTGTGCTTCTGCATGTGCTATGGGATGTGATTACTATAAAATTGCAGGACCATTGAGAACCAACTTGCTGTAATCTAGGATTAACAAAAGTGGCCTTATAGCAAAGGTAAAAAGACATTCCATGATTTGCTGATTGATTCCTCCCATTCCACTGTAGGTGCAGACTACTTAGGCTAGAGCATAGCAACCAGCTCTTCCTTTTAYGTGGTTGTCTACATGATTATCTACATCTATGGGCTACATATGCCAGGGGCTGGCTCCCTGCCATGTGAAGCCCTGGGGACATTCAGGAAGGCAGCATGTATCTCATATACCTGCTTTTKTGGGTGCTGCTGAGTGCTACAGACACTGAAGCCASTTGGGCTGAGCACAGTGAGCTGTGCTGGACCTGGCAATGCCCAGARTCACCCAGGTGGCTCTTCCCCAGTCTTGCCCTCATGACAGGTGCCAGTGCAACTTTTCATTTCAGAGATGACACTGGACACTGTCTGGCTTCCTGCATTCCAATGGCACTGCATCCAGCATCCTGGCARTTCAGGAAATAGTCTGGATGAGCAAAATCTCCTGTATTTTCTAAGGTTTCTGTTAATAGTAGCGTCCCAGTCCCTGATCATTTGACATGAACCGGAGGTGGAGCTGTTTCTCAGATGTTTCCCTGATTAATCCTTTGGCTTCTGCGCACTTTCATAATCTGTAGCCGATCTTCAGCTTCTCAAATGCCAAAGCAGCCTGATTGTGCAAATAAGCATCTGTGCAAGCTATACCTTGAACTGCAATGAGAATGGAGTATGTCATCATGGAAAAAAACCCCAGCCCTGCTGGGGGCATCTCTGGTAGTTCAACCAAGCCATTAAAATCCATCAAGAACACTATTCTAAGAAATCTAAAATGTGTGTGTGTGTATGTGTGTGTGCACTGTCTATGCAGAGAGGAGATGCTGTTTCCATGCCACATTCTGTGTGTGAGGCTCTGATGGACAGTCACAGATCAAAAGCACAGTGAGCCAGCAGATGTGACATTTACAGCCTAGGAAGTGGTGTTGTGGGTTTCTGCCATAAACCAATAGACCTTCTTCCTTGTCTTTTGTTTTGCGATCTTTGCCACAGAAATCAACATTTCTCTTCCTTTCATGGGAATATGAAAAAACTATGATAATAATACTGAYYCATATGCTCTTATTCTGTAGAAGASATGAAAGATTTGTATTATTTGGAAGAAGCCTGGACTGGACATCAGCTCAGGATAGCTTCCCAACACATGTTGAAAATCAAGGACCAAAAGAATCCAAAAATGCAGATGCATATGCATCATAGAAGGTATAAAGGGGTTACATGTTTCTCCAGAAGCAAGCAAATGCTTCTGAAAAAACCACAAGAGGCCATGTCATATAAAGGGGGCTGTGGCCTGGTTCCCTAGTTTGACTGATCACTTGTGCTTGGAGAAGAAATAAGGTGAATAAGCTATGTTGCTACACAAAATTTTACTTTCCAGTGCTAGATATATATTTTTGAGCTAGAAAATTTTGAGGCTACATTTAGTAGATGAACACATTTAAGTTGCCATTTCTCAACGTTTATGCTCATGGCTCTTTCCTGAAAGCACTTAGCCACTAGCTGGCTCACCAAGAATGGTGTGGCTGTGGCTGGCTGGCTGCTTCTAYCCATTGTCACAGCCTCATTTCCTGGCAAAAGGTTTTGCTACAGAAGTCTTAATTTACCCTGGAAAAAAACTGGCAAAAAACTTGCATAAATTTTAATTTGTATATTTTGAGTTGCAGAGGACCAACCAACAACAAATTGAAAACACTTTCACATTACCTGTMGCAATATCAGCTGCTAACTATTCCAGAGCCCTTCACTTCTGAAGTCAAAGGTGTCTACTTAAATTGCTAATTAGCTTTCTATTGTTATCATTTTTTTCACATAAATACTCTGCTTGAAAGTATTTTTCATACCTGCTCTAGTTGCCATAGCGTCCATCACCACACAGTTCAGCTGCTCTTTTGCCCCTGTTTCATTAATAACTAAAACAATAGTTTCTTCAGGAAAAAATTTGGTTTTTGACAAAACAGAATTAAAATTAAAATGGCCCTAATAAAGGCTCAAMTAAATTCCTTATCTGCTAGCATACTGAAAATACCTAATTCTTCACACAGCAAATACATTGTGGAGTTCACTCTTCATTRAAAAGCACAAGCAACCACAGTACAAGGATGTGGGTAGYCTTAAAGWCTAATGCATACATTTGTGCAGATACAGTCTTCTGGGGAACCAGCTTGTTTTAATCATRAAAGAACCCTTCAAGTAGATTTAATGAGGACYTAGTTGAAGAGTTTATTCTGRAACTTTAAACTATGTGTAAATTCCTGAGRATCAAATTAAGTTGAAGGTAAATAATGTTCAGAATGGTGTTTCAGTCAAGGCTGCCTAAAAGCTGGAGTCTCAAAGATCCCGCTCAGAGAACATTTATTTTCCAGCTACAGACTTCCTTGAGGAGCCCAGACAGATGCCATATGTTGATGATAAAGCAACATCTTTCACAATCTTCACAAACATCTTTGACCTTTGGAACCTGCTCAAAAGATCAGCAATTTTTKTCTTTTCTAAGGTTGTCACCTTTAAAATAAATGCYAAACAGTTATGGACTGGAAAAAGWAAYTGCMAATAATTRTAGGTGTCATCATTGATGAAACATCCATAAGCAGATGTTTTRCTATGTATGCGGGGAAGTTCAGGATGAAAGAAACACTGTGACAAGGGCAACTGTGTCAAGGGTGCTTTAGAAGATCCTTTTACTGAGCTCTTCTCTCAGTGAGAAAATGAGTCCATGTTTTTAAAAAATGGTGCACTTGAAGATATTTTATTTAACGATTTACCTTTTGAATTGTATTATTTATTTGAAGTTCTGAAGTACACATACACACAAATACACATGAACACAGTACCCTCTGTTTTCCTCTCTCATTTTCTTAGAATAGAAGCACAAAATGGTTTTGGTTAGGAGGAACCTCTATAGGTAATGTAGTCCAACCCTCTGCAATTAGTAGCAACATTTTCAATGGAATGTTGTCAGGAATGGGGCATCTACCACCTCCCTGGGCAACCTCTGCCAATGTCTCACCACCCTTCGTGTAAAAAATTTCTTCTATATATCCAGTCTGAATCTAACCTCTTTTATTTTAACACCAGTACCCTTTGTCCTATTGCTACAGGCCCCATCAAAAAGCTTGTCCCCATCTCTCTTATAAGCCCCCTTCAAGTATCGAAAGCCTCAATGAATTTTCCTGGGTTTTCTCTTCTATGGGATGAACAACCCCTACCCTTTCAGTCTGTCCTCATAGAAAACTTTTCTGCACATGGCTGATCATTCTGAATGGTGTTAGCAATATACATTGCCTGTGCTTGCTATCTGGACACTGTCATTTAATGCACAATTCTTAAACAAAGGAGTGTCTCCTAATAGTGTCAGATATGCAGATGAAGCAAAGTAAACATCTAAAGGCTAAATAAGTTGTCATCATAAGGTGCAGCTTGATCATGTAAGTGGTCACAGGTGTATCTCACAGATTTGCAGTTTCAAATTAAATTTCTCCAATATTAATGGGGAATAAATAAGATCTTATTGTTCCTGAGCAACATTTTTTTGGGTGGAAAATCTCAGAGAAASAGACAAAATGAAGAAACAGATGCATTCAAAAGATATCACTTATGAATATCCTTAATGTGTGTTACTTTGGCATATACTGAGTTTATGAATACATGGTTTGAAAATCTATGGAGCTTTTATGGTTTGAGACCTGGTCTTGTCTCATTGTCAGTATTTATACAGCGTTCAGAAAGTTCTCAAGCATATTGGAGGACAAAAAAAGGAAAGTGCCTCCAAGCTGCTGAAAGTGTTTCCTTGTGTCCTGGATATTCACCTGAGTAATTCACAGAAGTCCCACAGAACTTGTAARCCAAGKTTCTCCCTGCAGAGGGAGAAAGGAGCTCAGAGGAGGTGTCATGAGATGCTGGCAGATGGGACAGGAAGAAATATGGAAGGAGCAAGAGTTGGCTTCAGYAAATGGTCATGTTGTSGTTCTGCTGCAAATAATCTGAATATATTTTTCCTTTATTTAGACCAGAATCTTGCAAACTCTTGCATGGGGAAGCAGCTTTATACACATGAATGGTCCCATTCAATTCGAGACACAGGCTCATTACCAACTGATAAATACCAACATGTCTATAAGGTTACAGCCTTACACTGAGAGTGTTCTTGTTTCTGGTTTGTATGTCACTCCACATCCTGGTGATTGTTAACACATATCCATGATGGAAAAATGAGGGAAATCACATCATTTGATTTAGAAGGGTGGATTAATCCAGGAGGCACCGTTCTAATAGGAGGGGAGCCTTGCAAACTGTACAGCTGAAAGGGATAATGAGGCAGCACTGTCTGGAAAAAAAAAGCAGAAAAGTGGGATTTAGAGGTAACAAATGTTTGCACTGCATAAAAAGGCTCTTCTTATGGAATTKTCTTGACAAGGACCTCAGCACTGGAATGAGAACAAGATGAGCATCATGGTGCTGGTAACTTGATAATAAAAAGCACCCAAAAGGAAAATCATACAAAGTGCAACAGAAATACTTATGGGGAAAAAAGGAGTTTAAAGAATATACTACATTTTCAGAAAAGGCAGGCATCAGATAATCGGATCTGGTTATAAAATCCAGATAATTTACCCCGCAGAGAGCTTGGATTTTTTTGTGATATTATCCCCAGATATTCTGGATAAAAAGGCTCAGAACTGAATGTTACTGCTTTTTCAACAGAAAAAATAAGGTGCAGGTTTGGTTTTTTTTAAAGAAAAACGTTCTATATCCAAACATTTTAGCTTAGTTGAAGTACCCTTTTCTTGTCGGAAGAATATTTAATCTGTCTAAAGGACAGCTGAAGCCATTGGTAAGTCCAGGTGACAACTATGTCAGGAATATCAGATCCTAATTGGCTGCAGCATGCTGCTACATGGTTGCTAGAAGCTTTAATTCACAAAAGGACTGCAGAGCATGGTATGGTGATCATGAGGTTTGTATTCCCATTTGGGCTCCTACTGGAAGTGTGGGGAAAGATGAAACCCTGATGGGTCACCTTACAAGAATAAGCTCCCAAGCTTATTCCCCTCAGCCCACCAGAATCACTAAGCTGGCTGATGATGACTTTCCCTACCATTTATTCCCACCTGATGAGCACTAGGGCCAGCTTTGAAAGCCTGGCTTACATTGCAGTAAGGGGCACTGCCTTTGGGTGGCTAATGATGGCGCTATCTCCATCTAGCCATACCACCTGCATGAATCTCCAGCCTCGGTAATAGTTGCTGGATTGCTACCATTGCTACCCTGACACAGTCAGTTAAATTAAAAAAAAGTTTATTGACATCATATTTATTACACATCATCTTGTAAACAACTGGGATTCATCTGCTGCTTCACTGAGAGCTGACCTTTCCGTGCATCAGAGATGAGAGTCCCTAAGAGATGGCACAGGAGGAGRGTTCATGGCTGAACCACCACAGCATCTCTAGGCAAAGTCCCCATTCATCAACCTGAATTTAAAGTCTCAATTCTCATCAGGATAGTTTTTAAATCTTACATGCTGTCTTTCCATGACCATTTTGCTGTCACAGTGTTGTCAGAATTAGCTGTTTAATAGAAGTGCAGCGTTCAGAAAGTGCTACTGTTTCAGTTTTCATGGTCATTTGTCTGTACTAGAATTGTATTTGTGAYGGTAGTTTTATAGCATGGAATCCTGTTTATGACAAGTTGAATTGGGATCAACTAAAACAGTGAATATTTTGAGCAAACGTACAGTTGGAAAAACTCTCACTTTTTGTAGCAAAGCATTAGAATAATGATAATTTTTCCTTTTATTGTAGGTCTTTCTAAAATACCTTCTCTGATTTTGTTTCCTGGCAGGCAGAAGTCCACATCCCCATAGCAGCATTAGCCATGCTTGGAGTGTAAGGAGGAGCCACAGTTCTTCTGTGAGGTCCTCAGAACCAGACTCTTCCCTCCCCTTTTTACTGCAGCCTTGGTGAAATCCTAAACAGCCCAACACAGAACCAGCATTGAGGGACCTTCTAGACCCACAGGCTGTGAAGGCCACACTGTTTTGTGGACTGCATCCTGGACATGGGTGTAGAATGCCTCCATGGACCCGCACCTTGAAGGTGATTTTCTTCTGTGTGTAGGGAGCCTCCACAAAACTGAGCACTACTTACCCTCCACAGGGAGGTCTGCCTAATGTTCAGGTCTTTGCATWATGAATAACTCCTGAATGTGAATGAAGACAATTAACTCTATGGCTACAGTGCAGGGACTTTCTAAAGTTGACTTAAGCTATGTTGGAGGCAGAATGAATATCCTGCAGTAACCCTATGAGGTAGGAGCTATAAAACAATTGACTCACAGCATTTTCTAAATGTTCTGATACCTTCTAAATGAGCTCCATCAAGACTGAGACACRGAGAAAAATTAATTGTGGTTGTCGAGATGTTGCAAATGATCCTTCCCATGGCTGTTTTAATTAAAACACCTGCTTTCTAGTTTGTCATGTCAATATTGCACCTGTTTATTCTGTGCAAATACAAAGTAATGGTTATGAAAGAAAACCTTTTCCTTCTCTGAGCCATTCCAAGTAAGCAAGATGAAATTGGAAAACTGTATCTCAGCTGTCTGAGACTGCATATCTGTTCATTAGCATGTGCATGCCTAGAATATTCAAATTCGGGTTTAAGATGTGCATCTTTGCAGCTAGATAAGAAAAGATTTCCTATTGCTAAAGAGTTTTTTGATACCGTCAGATTCTATCAAATCTATCTCTGATTTTAAAAGCAAACAAAATGGAGGAGGTTATTCTTTCAATTTTCAAACATCAGCTTTGCTATTTAGTCTATAATAACACTGTTCTAATATTTAACATAATATTTACTTGCCTTCTAGACAGAGTTTTTTTCACAGCATGTTTTGAATTCTGTTTCTGTGATGTAGAAAAATATTTTTTCTTGGCTGAGCACCAGTTTATTTTTTTCTCAATATTGGTTTCTAGAAGCACCTCTGAGGGGCTTTTCCTGACTGCCTTGGAAGCAATCAACAGTACCAGGGGTCTTTCCAGTTTTGTTGATTAGGGGCATCTTTTGGGTTTTGTGCTAGTCTGCATTTAGAGATACCCTTGAGTCATGGAGCATCCCTCAGCATCTCTTCCATGTCTAACAATCACTGGTTTCTTCCTTCCCACAGCAAGCTTTTGGCAGTGCAACCTGGCAGAAAGCAGTCTCAGTACAACCTCCGTCCTCAGAATTTCTCTGGGTACRGGCTAGGGAGTCTGTGTATCCATACTTTTTTGGGTCCACTGCCTTCTGGGAGATACATTTCTTTCATTCATCTTGCTTTGAGCACTAGACAAGCTCAATAGTACAGCAAARATGACMYATGCTAGSTAGACTTTAGATTGGAAACAAAGGTCAGAGGTGCAGACAGCAATGTAATTTATTGTACTAAATACTCTTTACTCATCATCTCCTACCAAGGTTCCTGAGATTTTGGTCTGCTGTGATGTATAGTGTTGAGAGCAACATCTGTGCACCTTTAGGGTTACCCTCAATTTGAAACATAAGCCTTGCCTGGTATCTTGTCCACCAGGATGGGGCCACCACCTTCTGAACCCTGTTTTCTTTACTGCCCTCATTCTTGATAYTTTTAGTTTGGGATTCAGATATAAATGTTCCTGATGATTTCAGGCAGAGACACTGGAAAATATCAAACTYGTTTCCTCTTGCTTATCCTGGTGATAGGTGAACCTTTTGAGATTGTTCTCTCCTCCTAAAGGCAGACACAAACCCCTCTTTGTACTGCTACTGCCTGGAAGCTCACAATCCTTTGGCAGTAATAAACTCCCAGTAAATACATAAACAATTGATTGTAAACATGTTCTACAAAATGYCTGGCATGTAAMAAGTTTAGACTGCATACAAAGAAATTAATGTAGACATCAAACTTGGGAAATCATTACTTTTTTTGGAGTTACTTGTAGTACAAATCACTGTCTACATTTTTAATTGAATTTCTGTGACTTGAGTTTCTTAAGTTTGGGCTGGGRAGATTTTGATTATTTTATTTTCACCTTCAAATATCTGTTGCTAACAGAGATTGGATTGATATTTTGTCAATCTGTGAGTRCACCAAGCTTGGGTGGAGAGCCACTAGACTACAGATTTATAACAKGTAATGAGAGTATGGATTTATTKGCCTWRACTGGGTTGCAGATCTTTAGTCTTTGACTTGCTGTGAGTTGCAGTTCTCTGTAASAGATATCACAGATCTTTATCCCAATGAAAAATGGAGGTTTCAAATAGCCASAACTYCAACAGCCTTATCATRCTATTTTGAGAATCTGAGGAAAACCTTGCAGAATTATGCACTACATAATTCCTTTCAGAAAAGAAAGGAATTATGAGTGTATTTTAAAAAGCATGAAAATCTGGACACATAATTACAATAGTCTTGACAGCACTGACAGAACCTGTCAGTCAGAGGGCATCATTTTACCTCTGCAAAAGTGTGTAACTCACCATGCCACAAGTATTTCAAACACCTGTCTTTCCACCTATCATTTCTGGATACTTTTTAGATTAAAAAAAAAACCAACTTATTTGTTGCATGGTTCTGAAGCAGTTTGAAATGGGTTTGCTGTACTCACARCTGTTACAATTGAACTGTCTCAAATGCATTCAAGTTTCTTTCTATAGCAGTGATAGAAGTCAAGCAGAGCTTTTCTGTAGTCCTAGAACAACTTATGAACAACTTGAATTGCTGCTTGAATTTCAGATTCTATGGACTATCAAAGACAGGGACACTGATTAAACCTGGAAGCTGGGACAGAACAACACAGACTTCTAATCAGTGTGATTACAGCATGCGTTCTCCCTTTATTCCTCAAGATGTCTGGTTAAATACAGTTGAGATMGTTTACAGTTACAGGTGCACACTAATAGGAACAAAGAGTTAAAAGAATGCAAAACAATCCCAATTAAAGGTAGCTACCATGATCTCACCCTAACTATCCTATCTAAAAAATGCACACACCTTAATCTAATTCCTAACTGCTCCACAGGCTTCTTAACTTCTAATACAGGCACAAAACTTGAGGCCTAGTTTGGGATAGCTCAAAGCTCATTCCAAAGAACCTCATGTCCACATTCTCTACAGACTATGCTTTAAAAAACACAGTCCTTGATGTCAGTTTCTGGTAAATGTGTCACATTTTATTGTGTATAAGCTGCTCACTGTGCATCGGTGCCAGTCTTGGAAATGAATGTCTCCATATGTCTCTTGTGAGAAGAGATTTTAATATTGGAAGAACCTTTTGAAAAGTACTTGTTTCTTTAATACATAGAGGTCTACTTGTTTCTTTTTCTTTTTTTTTCAAGTAAGTGTTAAGAAGCAGCCTTAATAGAAAAGAGTTTGTCCTCTGTTGCGCTAAATTTCTCTTGACATCCTCAAAACTGTAACATTTTATTCCATATTGAACTGGCTTTGATACAAACAGTTGAGAAAAAGGTAGGGGTTTTTRATTTGTGTGTTCAAATAGTCAAGTAAAAGAACACAAACAGCAATTTTCAAAGCCATTTCTTTCTCATGAAATAATAGATTGGTTCTTTAAAAGTCCTCTAGTACAACCCTCTTGCAATGAGCAGGGATATCTTCAACTGGATCCAGTTGCTCAGAGCTCTGTTCAATCTGACCTGGAATGTTTCCAGGGATGGGGCATCCACAACCTCTTCAGGCAACCTACCTGTGCTAGTGCACAGCCATCCTCATTAGAAAAGAATTCTACCTTATGTCTAATCTGAATCTACCCTCTTATAGGCTGAAGCCATTACCCCTTGTTCTGTTGCTACTTTTTATATATAGTATTTTTTATAGGTATAAAAAGTCTATACCTATCTTTCAAATAAGCCCCCTTTAAGTACTGAAGGGCTGCAATAAGGTCTCCCTGGAGCCTTCTCTTCTGAACAACCACGATTCTCTTGGCCTTTCAATAATGTTTTTTGGCCCTCCTCTGGACTCACTCCAACAGGTCAATGTTCTTCCTGTGCTGGGGACCCCAGAGCAGGACCCAGAACTCACCAGAGTGGAGTAGAGGGGAAGAATAACGTCCCTCAACTTGCTGGTCACTCTTCTGGCACTACCCAGGATACAGTCAACTTTCTGGGCTGAGAGCACACCAAGACTGCTCTTCCTCGTGTACTTCTCTGCAAGAGTTACATGTTTTTTCAATTAACTCCACCAATCCACAAAGTCTCTACTTTGTGATCATTTGCATAAATGGAAAGGTCCTGGAATGGGTAATTTGCCAAGACACAGGAGATGAAAGGGATCAATAAATGGCCATCACTTGTGACAGAGTGATGTCACCAGTGGAGAGATCTGGGCTGTTCAACTTGTTCATGCATGGTTGGGAAAAAGGATTAAACAACAAAGTACAAAGTAATTCAAAATATTTAGGATGAGCACAGCCTGGTGAGCTGCAAAATGATGAAAACCCAAGGGACCAGAGCAATAAAAGGCCATAAGAAATTCAGTAGGCACTAAGTGTAATGTGATTTGTGTGGAGAAGAAAGCAATTCTAACTCATACAAGGGCTCTAGGTTGACCATTGCCTTCAGGAACAACTAGATTTTGGTGTTATGATTGACAGTTCCATGTAAGCATCTGTTCATTGTTTTATGGTAGTTAAGAAAACATAAATATTCATTTAAGAAAAAGAACTTATGAGGACTGCAGAGAGAAAGGCAACAAATATAATCAGAGTGCTATTTTGTTGAGTGTGTTCTCTGTATTGCAGCCTGTGTTTTCCATGCCCTCTTCTCAGGATGCACCAGTGATATGTTGGCAATGTCACTGTCATAAACATCAAAACTTATCTGTCTAGAGGGCTGGAGAGATTCCATCAAAATTAGAGAGTGGCAGAGAACCAAGAGGAAAAAAAACCCCACCCTACCCCCTCTTCTAAATGTGAAAATTGCCCAGATATCAATGTGCTTTTGGCAGCATTCTCCCCATCACATTGCCCTTACATTGTCCAGGAATAGGCAGTCTGTTTTGGGGATCTTGTGCTCAGAGAAGGCAGGTACTGTTCCTGCTTCTGATTCTGAGGCACCAGTTAAAGAATGGAGTGGGAGCCTGTTAGTAAACTGCTCTTTTACAGCACCTCAGAGGACTGGCTTGCAAACTGCAGAGCCAGCATATCTTCGAAAGTCATTGAATGGGCATGCCAAAGATTCCTTGTTTGCTGAAGTGCTAGTCCAGCTGTGCCAGGGTTCCAACAGGAGTGAAAAACACACCTACATCCCTTTGTTCATTGTCTATCCCTCTGCCTGAGGGACTACTAAAGCACTCTGTGCTTCTGCCTGCTTGTCCTGGTACTCTGCATTAATGTAACAATGGCTCAAATGAGAATGGTGAGATGAATGTCATGTAACAGGCACGTGTAAAGGACAGGCAAGCAAAGAGTCAATAACACAGCTAGATGTGCTCTGACTGCAAATGAGARCCACAGCCCTTGGGCACTGCTTCTGTCCTGCACTTTACTCTGGAATGACCAAAAAGCCCAAATGCAAAAACATTCACCCTTTTTCTGCTTATCTCAACTATCCTGTATTTCATTCCAGTGTTTCATCACAACTCCATGCCCAGTTTGTACATGCTGAAATGCATGCTATGTGCCATATGCATGAGTAGATGTCATTTTCAATTTCTCCTTGAATGTATTTTGGGATGTGGAAGACTTTATTTTGGTCTTTTATACGTTGTTGATTTGTCAATATGAAAGAGAAATATTAAAGAGGTTTGGCCAGCAATGTATGCTCCCTTCAATAAAATGGAGCCTTCCCCAGCTGGTATTTTTCTCCAGAGATGCAGCTCTCCAGGACTGCTTTTTGTCTCTCTTGTGGTTTCATTGTGGTYCCATCCCCCCTCCTTTGATGGATCTCCTCTCTTCCCAGACTGAGGATCACATCCAGAACATTGAAATATCTGTTTTTCATTTTGGGAGACTTGCTATGAGTTCTTTTGCTAAGARCACGTTTGTGTACAGATGTACAGCATGGACTGAAAGCACATTTTTGTTCTGGGCAGGAAACAGGCAGTTTTGCAGAGAGTTGCGAAACCAGMGAATATAAAATGTTGTCCAATAATTGCATCTCTGCATATTCCCCCTTTTATGTTCCTTTGTGTAAATCAAAAGTAAAGCCACTAATTCTGGATCAGAATTAAGGACTCTCTTTTTTTCTTTTCCAAGAAGATGCTGTTGCTAGAGATGGGGGAGAGGGACCCCTTCTAAAACACAAAGTCTTCTGAGGAGAGAGGTGACTGACAGAGGATGTTGGTGGTAGACAAGGGCTATGAAGAACTCAGAAGGAAAATCATTGAAGAATAAGGAGAAAAATATAAGTAGGGAAAAAAATGGGAATGTACTGAAGGCAAATGACAGAAAACAGAAGATTGTGCCTGTGGAAGAAACTACAGAAATCTGTTTCTGAGGCTCTGCAGTCACCAGCTATTCTGCTTAAAGCAGGAGGCAGCACCACAGCATTCCTTGATTGCTCTATTGGCTGTTGATGCCTGTCTAGCAGTGATGCCCCAGAAATGGTCCTGGTCACCAGAACCACTTGGGTTCTTGGAAGATGCTTGCATGTAACAGGAGGAACATTGTACAGTAGTGGCACTGCTGCTGCTCAGGATCCCACACACAGATTTCTTGCTCAGGAGTAACACAGGGGAATCACTTGCACTAAGGGATGTTTAATCCTGATAGAGTTATGAGCTGTTTGTTTGTTGTAAGCAATTCAGAAATTGAATAGTCTATTCAACAAATGTCATATAACATTGGATGCATGCAAACTAACAATATATTACCTAAAGAAAAGCTAATTACTAGAAAAGTCTGATAGAAAATTGGATTTCACTAATGGATCATTATGCAGTTTGCTCCATGCCCAGCTATTCATCATTGGCAAAGAAACTGCAGTGAACAGCTTCAAGGAAATAACTGAAAGTAATTAAGTTTTACAGAACGGGTACTGAAAGTCATTCGTGATCTTCCTAAACTCTCATTTTTTTTCCACTTCAGATTTGGAGTTTTAGAAGAGAAGTCAAAAAATGGACACACTCATATGCAAACGCATCATGATCTACTGTATGTGATGGCTCAATTTCATTTGATTTTTAAACATTCAGTACTATAGTGCACAGCCCTTAACCCAAAACTACAAAGGAAAGGAATCAGAAAAACACTAAAAATTAAAATTTGCTTATGTGAGTGGAAAAAAGCARCAAAGATTCTCCCTGGAAAGTCTGTTTCCAGTTTACGAAACCTTTCAAGTGCAGTATCATAAGTATCCACTTGGTGGTCACTTGTACCTAGAAAGGAGATGCTTTTTTCCATCTCCAAGAATCAGTTTTGTTTTCCATTTCTCTTCTAGTAACAAACAGCATGCAAACCTCTGGCTGCTTTTTACAATTTGTGGCATAACAAGACATGAGCATGTGGACTTTGGGTATCCTAGTTCACTCTTGCCAGTAGAAACAAATTTAAAATCAGTCTGGTGCAAATGCCTAACATAAACTCATTTCAGATTCTGCAGCCATAGAGCTAGATTGATTTAATCTGTATGACAACATGGTATCTTTTCTGGTTGTATCAGCTGTCAAAATGTCTTTTTCATGCACTGAAACAAAGTCTCTGGCCATTTGACTAGAAAAGATGACATTTGACTTTTTCTCTTTTGAGCAACCACATATCTAAATGGTCACAGCCCTGTGAATGCCATCTGTTTATTATGTGTAATATTCTGCCCATTTAAATTACTTTAAACCAATCATGTAAATAACAGCCCAATGCCAGACAGAATTAGCTTATTAGATGGTGGGGTGTTCCTTTCTACACAACCCTAGTGCAACTTCTAAGTATTTCTGGAATAGCTTCAGACACTCATAAAGAGAGGCTACAAAGAGCCAGATTCAGTATTGGCTTAATGAGATCACTTGGCCTGAACTTGATGCAAAGACTGGAAACTGCACACAGAAAGACTGGAAAACAATCTCAGCATTTTCCCTTCTTTGTTCACCCTTTCAAACACTGTGGACAGATGCACAACATCCCACACAGCGGCAGATTCTACTGGACAGCATCCTCTTAGGCTTGGAAAACTGCTCTCAAGCCACTGACTCCAATCCCAGGAAAAGAAAATTCCCCTTATAATTCCCCTCGCAAATTGATTAAGCTTCATCTTCCACCTAATTTTCCTTCTGGTGACTGGTACCATAAACAGGCAAAGAATGTAGCAGAGAAGCAATAGGAAATATTGTGTCAGGCACTATTTGGGATATGAGGACAAAAATTCCATCATATTTTTTACGTCTCATTTGAAGAATCACAAGTAAACCACAATCTGCTACAGTGATTGCCAAGGTATCTTACTGGCTTCTTCAGGCARTACTCTTTCCAAATGAGAGGGAAAAGTTGGCATGAGGTTAATAAAGAGATTAATTGAAAGGGGATAGATGAGAAGAGCAGGACAATTAAACTCTGCTATGTGGAATCTAGAAAGTGGTAAAAGGGAAAGAGAAAGCTAATATCTTTGGCTTTYCTGGGCAACTATGCCTAAGAAATATTTCAGAAATTAAAAAGCAAACAGGAGAAAATATGTTACAATTTTTTTATCCTATTTTTAAATGGGAAARCTTTTTCTGCCTAAACACTTGCCCTTGTTTAAATCAGTGAATTATACCAGGCTTTTCCCTTGCCCACAAAGCTGCACTTTCTATTTTATACTGTGCCATTTTTCTGCTTCTAGTTCACAATGTGACCCAATAAACTTACTGCTCACTGATGCCATAAAACTTCTGTGAGAAGTTTGCAACATACTCTTTTTGATTAATGGCATAAATGAAAAAATACATTTGGATTCCTCTGGTAGACTCGGTCCTCTGCAGGGGAATATCACTGCCTAAAGGGCATGTTCAAACCTATGCCTAACCTTGTGAGGTTTCTCAGCAGCAGCTTTGCCAAAGGAAATCAGAAAGAAATATTCGTATGTAAAAATACATTTTCAAAGTAAATTTAAACAGCCCTTAAGTTTMTTGACCTCCTAGAAGTAAAAAAGATTAATACATGCCTTGTGAAAGATTAGCAGACAYACCCCATTTCCATAGACAACCAATGACAGAAGGTGATAAAATCAATCAAAGAGAACAATAAGTCCTAATGAACCAGTTTTACATTTCATTAACTTGAGTGCCAAGGTAGTTCTTAATGGCTGATTTACTTTCTTTCTTCATGAAGAATTCCGTAATTAAGAAAATAAGGTCTAACAGCATAATACAACTYGAGCCTGCAATGCAGTTTGTGTCTGAAGGTGATGGGAGACATGAGGGCTCAGCAACTCCTCGGGCTGAGAACTCCTCCTGGCCCTGGTCTAAGGAGCTGCTGAGCCCCTGCAGAGGCACACAGCACAGGGGGATGCCATGCCAGCATCCTTGGCTGTGCCAAGGCTTCTCACTCCTGGCTACTGAAGCCTCTGAAGCCTCCACATCTGAACAGTCACTGGTGATGTGCAAAGTTGTGATGTGTCCAACACAGCAATGAAGAGGAGACCATCATGCTCTAAGGACTAATTCAAAGTTTAATTGGGTAGGAACTAATTCGGTTAGTCCTGGATTATTTTTACTGCCCTTGATGCCACTTGCCTTAGTTCAACTTCTACTAATTAATTTCCATCAAGTTTAATTCTCAGTCAAAATGAGAATAGGAATATACCTTCCTTTGGGAACACAGGAGTGCAATATGAAGCAGACACAGTTCAATATATACAGAAAGCAAAGGTTTTCTGATGAAGAGGGTTTTTTAAAAGAAAAATTTCTATGGCACATAGGGACACACACATATATATATAATTAATTTTGTTATTCTTAACCTTGAAGCTTAGGGAAATCTGAAATTAGACTTGAATTTTGCAGGTAGCAATAGATTGTTATTAAAGGCTAAACCACTTACTTGATCCTAAATCACCTAGGCTTTTGGCTTTTACCTAACCCAAGCTGTCTGGGTGAATTCTTGACCTGTTCTGAAGGTCTCTATGTACATGGGTACAGGAAGGTATGTGTACACACACACACACACACACATTTATTTACCAGCTTGTCCAGCTTTTCCCACCCACTAAAGTYAGTGAGATTTTAAAAAATAAGAGCCTGAAAAACTAGATATAACCCCTTCCCCCTGCCTGAATGCTTTTAGGAAGACAGGGCTGTGTTCTCTGCAAAKGCTTCCTGTGGGATTTACCATAAAATGAAACTGGTAAACTACCCACTATAAATGCCATACAACTTGCATTTGCTTCATTAAACTCCGTTCATCTTGTGCCTTTTTTTAAAATTATTAAAACTATTAAAGGAATATAAAAGCTACATTAAAACCCATTATTGTTTTCTTAGTTTATTTCTTCATATTCTGTAATTTCAAAGCATCAGATACCAGCCCGCTAAAGTTAGAACTGCTCATGCTACGTGTAGCAGCTCTTTCCAAACCAAAGAGGAGGATGTGGGCTCCTTACACACCCCAAAATCCAGTGAATTTTAGTTGATATCTTGGGTTGAAATGAAAAGTGCAGCTAGACACCCTACTGTTGCTACTGCCCTGATCCAGCTGCTGAGGGAGCAGTGGCAACATATGGCTAGGGTGGAAACAGGGACAGGACTGCTTCTTTCAGCGACCATTTCCATTAAGATCACCTTCTCTGCAGTATCTTCTTGCATCTTTAAGGTGCGGGCATTTGACACAGTTCTGCCTCCTGCACCCCAGAACACCCAGCCCTGCAATGTGCCTCCCTGCACCAGCCTGGCAGCATCCTCAGGGCTTGCTGAACTCTCTGGAAATAATCTTGGCAAGAAACAGCTTTACTTTTCTCTGCCCTGTTAGAAAGTTGAGAAAGCTCCCTGGGCAGCAAGGAATATCTTTCACTGGGGAAAGGGACTGGACTAGGCAGGCAAGACAAAGAGGAAAACGGGGAGGTGGCAGTGGAGGAGGAAGGAACATGCTTGTTTTTCAGCATTTAGAGCAGGTCAATTTTCAGCAATTAGAGCAGGTCAGCTGTGACACCTAACCTGGTCTGAAATCTCTGTATTTTGTTCCTGGCTTAAAGTCAGGTGTAATTAGATTTGTTTTCAGTTCTATTTTTGAAACACCGATGACACATATACAGAATTTCACAGACATTTAATAAAAATGCATAATATTCTTTGGGGATTGCTGACACACAGAGAAGTCAAAATCCACACTTTAAAATACATGTGGGTTTGGTAGTGCCTGAACTAYTACCCAGACAGTTTAGGACCAAGCAGTAGGGGTTTATGCTTGACTTTCCCCCACTACCCGCATCCCTCTTCCATGTGGGACATAGCTCAGGATTGTTCCAGACATCAGCATGGCAGAGCTGCGATTTTATCTCCTAGGTGGCAGCAGTCACTGATGAAGGTTGGCTGTGTTCAAGCCTAGCTGGTACTCCTACAGAGGAATGGCTGAGCAAAACTCCTCCATGTCCAATTATTGTCCTTGAAATTTCCAAAGAACACCCCAAGCTGGTCAGAGACAGCTTCTGAAAGCATTTTGACTGAGAAACAGGATTAAAAACTTTTAGTTTCTAGCTGCCCCCTTGGTCTTTGCTGCTTGCCACATTCCCAAGAAGCAGACTGTATCACCAGTGCCTCAAAAGTAAGCCTCTCAGTAAAAGGATCAGGGCAAAGAAAAAGAAAATTTGAAAAGGCAGCCTCAGCAGGTTAAGAAATGAGATGGTGGAGAAATCGAGCAAAAAACACTGACAGAAGATGGGGCTAATGATAATGATTCTGCTTCTGAGACTTTGGAGATGAAAGTAATTTTGGTCTTCTTGCATCTCCCTCCCCACTGACAGTCTCTAGAAAGGAAAGCTGGAATATGTCCAGCAATATTTTTATCTCTTTCTTTTCTGTCACAGTCTGCCATCTACTTAGAAGCTCCATTTCAAGCCCTGCTCTGCCAGATAGACTGATCTGATCATGTAAACTGCACTGATCATGTAAAAAGTGTGGATAACAGCAAGTCTGCTGCACCTGTGTTCTTCCCTTGTTGTTCYGGGAGATAAAAATTCGATCCTATCAATAGAGACATCTTTCTTTTTAAARACTTGTCAAGGAAGTATTTCTCATTAAGTTAGACATGATGCTAAGAATATATATCACTGAACCAAGCTCTCTGAACAGTGAACATCTGCACCTGCAGTGGGGAAAGGATGCCAGGATCTTCCTTGGTGCACAGGAACAAACATCTGAGGATTTAACCCCTCAGAAACGAAAACCAAGGGGTAGAGGCTGTCCGGTGGAGCTGACCACACCATACAGGGACACAACCACAGGGAGACAACGAGAGGGCAGGGAGACAATCTATCATCCTCAGTGCACCCTGCGTGCTTTGGCAGCGCGTCCAGCCTGGCCGCTSGGCTGGCGCTGTCCGCCGAGGGAGGCAGGGCAGGGGGTGCCGGGCAGGGCCAGCCTGCACCCCGMCAGCTGGGGGGCTGCTGGGGAGCCAAGGGGCGACCAACCATGGGGGGGTGGGGGTTGAGTTACTTAAAGGGCATCTGAGTAGCTTCTCTCTCTTCCTCCATTAGCTCCGGGAGGATAAAGCTGGAGAAGTTACTCCAGAATAAATGACAACTTTCCCTATTTGTCGGGAGACTAAGCTCTCACCAGAGGGACCTGTCTGTCTCCAGGCTGCCTCTTTCAAAGTATCGAGCAGCCGCCTGGACGGCAAAGCAGCATCCATCACCCTTCAAACTCCTTTTATTCTCGGGTGAGAAACTCGCGGAGGAGAGGCGGGGGGCGCGGGCAGCAGCCGCCAAGTGGCTGCAGGGGCCGCCTGGCACAGGGGAGCGCAGACAAAAGCCGGCGGAACTACGTGGCTTAAATTCAAAAGGGGCGCTCCGGGCTCCGCCAGGGCAGCCCCGGCCCGGGGAGGGGGCGGGAGCGGGCCGGGTCCGGGGCAGCCCGGCGGGAGCGGGACGGGAGTGCGGGGGCGCAGCGCGGCTGCCCCGGCCCCGCCGCGCTCGCCGCAGCTGGAGCGGCCCCGGCGCAGCCCCGGCGCAGCGATGAGGGGCATCCCGGGCTTGAAGCGGCTGCGGMTCAAAATCTGGCGGCGATGCGCCCTGCTGCTGCTCCTCCTCTGGGCTGCCTGCTGGGTGGTGGTGAGCGCTGCGCTGTTCCTCCTCCACAGGAGCGTCTTCTCCGAGCGCTGCACGGACGAGAAAAGCCACCGGATCCTGGCCAGGCTGGTACGTGCCCCGGCGGGACGCGGGGCATCTCCCGGGGGCTGCCCGGCAGGACGAGGCGCGGTCGATCCGTCGGGGCTGCTCTCCGGGGTGCCCTGCCCGGCTCCGGCCGCCGGAGGTGCCGCATCGAGGTCAGGTGCAGGCGGCGGGCCGGCTCCCGG